>BQNB010009503.1:2521-86638 GCA_026074375.1 Tanacetum coccineum | reverse complement strand
CAAAATTTTACACACAGGTGTCTTTTTTGACATGCTTTTTGATCTTAAGATATTTAACTTCACAAATCAATGTGTTTTTTTTAGTTTGCGAAAGTAATGACTTGAACGTTCTGTTATATGCGGTGTTCGTATGTACTTCTGTGATGAGTGCATTAATTTCCTTGACACTCACTAATGAGTGCCTTAATTTCCTCGACAGGTTCTAGGCGTGGAACAAAAGTGGCGGCCGTTTCATTTTCTATAACTTGGGCTAAAAATACCAAAAATACACTACTATTGAAGCTAAATACCTCGCGAGACTAATTAGCCCTGCCGCAACGCGCGGGCAATATGCCCACTCGTTTTTAGTAACAATCTTCGCATTTTGGGTGCAACCAGTATAACTCCACTTTAGCTTTTCATTCATAACAATTTCTTTCCTTGAACGACTGTATGTTAAATCACTGGTATAATTTAATTTATGCTTACTTACATAATATATATAAGTAACGAGTTTTGGGTAAGCTTATTAGATTATTGTCTTTAAACCGGCTTTTAATTTTTAGGGTAAAATAAGCTAATAAGCTTACTAGCGTTTACAACTTATTTATCCTATTTTACCACTTGGTAAGAGAACATGTTTGGGTGTTTATGTTAGCTTATTTGATGTGCTTATTTGCTCAACCAGTCAAAACTATAAAAGATTATAAGCTCATGTGATATGGCTTATGAGTTTATCAACTCGAGCTTATGGACTTATATAGGCCATAAACTGCAGTAAATAAGCCCAACGTTTATGAGTTTAGTCATTTGAGCTTATGAACTTTAATAAGTTCATAAACTAAGTATATAAGTCCATAAGCCATAAAAGTGGAGCTTATTAGCTTTTCCAATCTTAATAAGCTAACTTAACACAATAGTTTTGCATTCAAGAAACTAGGTTATATGACTATTGCAGATTGGTTAATCAGGAACTGTAATTATGACAAATTTTTGGAGTGGATTACGTAAAAGGTTTAGGCAGTTTGTACATAACTACTAGATAATTTAGGTGACAAACTCGCACATAATTTAGAATAAATTGGAAAAAGCATGATGGAGTTTAATAAACCTTTGTCAGTTTTGAACTGAATTGATATGCCTATGTGTTTTTAAGACATACATTTTATATAGAGTAAATTGCAAAAATCATCCCTGTGGTTTGTAGTTTGTGGCATTAATCATCTCTAGCCGATACTATTGGCACTAATCATCCCTGAGTGGCAAATGTCCGGCAAAAATCATCCTTATTGGGGATGATTTTTGACTGCATAATCTTAGTAGTCAACCCAAATAACTAATTCTATAATTAGATTGCTTTAGCGAAACGGCATCTTAGTTTTAGTTGTCTTCATACCAAAAATTTAATGAACAGAAAAGAAACAGATAATAAATGGAATTTTAAAGTACTTACATGAAATCTTCAAACTGAATGTAAAACTCATTCTGGTTGCTAGTCCCTATCAGTCTCTTGTGATCCGGACTCAGTGTCATGTCATGTTGCATGTGGTTATGTGGTTGTGTTTGAGTGAGAGATGTTAAGGCTGGAAGATTAGTCTTAAAGTGTGTTATTTTGTTGGGTTTTATTCAATGATTATTGTCCTGATTTCAGACATAAACACGGGCTAAATCTGCAACATTTATGTTAATTCACCCCGAAAATAGCAGGTTGGGGTCTTGTAAGATGAGATACTATGTTAATACAAACTGATAAGAACCTTATATACTAACCTGCTTATCACCTAGCTTAATAACACCACTCTCCATCATTTCTTTATGCAAATCATTACATCACGGGTACCATTCAACGACTCACCAGCAAGACAGAAGAAACAATGTGAATGAGGACGAGAACAATATTCTGTTAAGAGGTGTGAAGTAGTAATCAGAAAGTAGATACTTGGTAGGGCTAAGCTACGTGGGCCTTACACTGGACTAATAATGCAGAATTTGACTGCATCAACTCAATTAGCAGGAGTGGTTTAGGTTTTGGAATTCCATCATTCTTCACATCATTATCTGTTCTATACTGGCAAAGTACGTCGCTTTTTGGGCCCATTTTCTATCAGTATAGCCTCCTCTCCTCATCGCATAAAACTTCAGCACACTACTAACACAACAAAGTACATTACATTAATTAATCAATCAAGACGTAAAAAATATAAATCCTGAATGCCAATAGTAGTGGTAAATTTCAACAAATAAACCATATGGAATTAAATCTAATCAATGCATTTATTTAGCCATATAGGGTATAAAATGACAGTAAGATTGTAAAAAAATAACGCATTTGCAATGAACACAAAGTTATGTTAATCAAACAGTAGTATGAATTAAATAAAATTCACAACAGTTATGCTCCAAGTGGGTGATGCGAATAAAAGAGATGCGCATAGGCAAAAGCTGTTGAGGCTCAGGTTACATCTGCTTATTTAGATGATGATATAGATGGATTGATGGATGGGGGGGGAAAAAATAGGGGGTTTTTGAATTATTAATTAAATGATCACTTTTAATCTGGTTTAGGCCTATTGCGAGAATGGAAATTTGTTTTAGTGTTTAGTACGGTAACTTTGATGGGTAATTTGATCCTAAGGACCAACCTTAGTAACTTTTCAGTAGCGTAGTTCTAGTTTATATATCAGTCACTGGACTTCAACACGGAACTCTGGAGCTATGATCGTCACAATGAGCCCACCACAGATTTCTCCTCTTTGCATAGCTACAGAAAGAAAGAAAATAGCCACTTAAGGGGGACCTTCTAAGCCTGCAATGCACCAACACCTAACTACCTAAAGGGGCGATGGTAAACCAAATTCAGACACTCCTGGTGCGTAACTGAGGTCAACACCATGGAATGAATACAACAATATACTAAATTAAAGGATGAAAATGTTTCCAAAAGAGTTGTTTACCTTAGCCTTATTGATCTATTGATATTTAACGGAAATTTTTTTTATATTTTATTTTTTTTATTATGAAACATTTTTATTATATATTTGTATATATATACTATATATTTATACTTTACAACCAAGCTATTTCAGTTTTGATAAGTGAAATTGCCAGTGGCATGAACCTAAATGCAGATTGTGGCCTAAACAAATTGTCTCACGAAATTTATGTAGAGACATTAATCATATACAAAAACGCATTTTTTTATTTATTTATTGTGATTTATCAACTATTATTTTATGCTATGTAAGTTCTCGGCGATTTTGCTTGTCGGGGAGTGGGGCGGAAGTGGTGTGTGCTGGGACGGTGCGTAATGAGGATGGGACATATGAGTTTGTGGGTACAGGTTTACAATGAAAATGTAAAACAAATTAATAGTAATGCAAGTGTGGAAAAAAAGGGAGATTTTAAACCTACTCCTGTGATGAGGTTCGGGGGTTGGGTTGTGGCAAGGCAATTTTACGCTCTTTTTCAGGTGCTCAAATCACATCCTCCTCTTCCTTTGACCTCAACTGAATACCATACAAATGAAAAACGAATAAAGTAAGTTAAAGAATCATTTGTGAGATTTTTATGCTAATTTTTTTGTAACTGTATATAAATGTAATTCTAAAAAGAGGATCAATCAGCTAATGACTAAAAATTCAAGTCCATAATTGTTGCTAGGATGAGATTAGGTGTTTCTAGACATTATAAAGTACTAGTTGGTTACCCGCGCATAGCGGCGGTAGTAGAAAATTTACTAACTCAACTCTTTACACAATTTTTCTACCCGCTTTACAACACTTTTAATGTAATGTGTTCGTTGTATGTGTTCGTTTGGGTTTCCTGTAGCTTTCCCGCAACACCATATTAACATCATCATTTTCTCGCATGTAAAGAGATAACACACTCTCCGAAAGTATATAGTTTTAACGTATCAAGTTTATATTTAATTAAGATTAAAGTTGTAAAATTAAATCAATATAAAATAAAACCCACTCGAATAAAATGGGAATAAACAAAAAAATTATAAAATATAACATAATTGTATGTTGAATTAAAGAGCATAAAATTTTAAAAAATATGGTGAAATTAGATCATAATAAAATTAAATTGATAAAAAGATATTTTAATTTGAAAGTAAAGGTGATTTTTTAATCAAAGGTGACACATGTCACTTTTTGATGTGATTCCTATAAATGAGCATGGTGATGAGATTGCACCTCTTATCATAATTTTTTAATGGGTTCCCACATTCAAATGATTTATATAGTAGTGATAGTAACCAAATCATTATTTCATTACCGAAAGGCAAAAACAGATTTCGCCTAATTAAGAATGCACAGCCACAAATCTATTATAATGAACTGTTAAATTGACCCTGTCTGCATTTTTCGTTACGTACCAGCAGATTGACACGCCATTTGGAACCGCTGACAACCAAGGTGAGGTTGCTCATTGTTATTCCACAACCTAAAGGCGCTTTCCACATAGCAATAAGCATCTGCGATTTTAAAAAAAAAGTCAATATCATAATACAAAAAAGCTTGTGGTATGTTAAATGTTAAATATTAATTTCGAATAAAAGATATGTTTCTGGACCTCAACTTAACAGCAATTAAGTCTTCCATTTCTCTTGCAGAATCAAGTAGCCTTTCTGCTTGTTGAATTCGTGAATTAAGGGCAGCTTCGACCACCTAAAATTACAACATCAAAATTCTTATTATAAGTTTGCAAATCCATTATAAAAAGATTTGGCCAAAGTTCATTCACAGAGCAATAGCAGATCTCAAAAGAGATGACCAAGGGATCAACCTCAAGCTCAAATGGCGTTTTAGTATGAAATAACGCGACGGTAAAAAATGAGGCTCAGATATGCAAACATAGAATCGATACCAGATACATGCCATGGCTGCAACCATAATACTGTTTATTATGGTCTCGTTTTCCCCGCAAAGGCCACAGGGGTGTTGAAAGTAATATAAACACGTAAAATTATCATCATCGCCTTTTGCCAAAAAATCAAAGAAACCGAATATGTTCGCCAAATCTGCAAACCTAATGGTTTACCTCGCCAAGGCGCGAAGAATCACATCGTTTATCAACCCGCTTAAGTTCATCACAGTCTATTACCATTCAAAACGGTGTCAATAAACACAAGAAGCCAAAGTCCTCATTGACAGTAACGACCACATGAGAACAAAGAGAAACGTTTTCAAGCAAAGCCAAATGGCTCAGATCCTCGTATATAGTAACACTAACATGATGTAGAATCACCAAAAGATGTGATAAGCATAAAAGCTCAATCAGGTAACAACAGATTAAAAAGAACACGTCCGCCATGGCTACGACCACAACAGGTCGCCCCGCCAAGATATGGACGGTCTTACTTCATGAAAGCTGTTCAGACTTATCACTAAAAATCGATACCAAAAACATATGATGGCTTGCAAGTGCGTCACTGGATAAATGGGTATGCAAAAAAACCTGCCGTGGTGAAACACTAATCTGTTCGTGATGGCCCGCCAAGTATCAGGCGCTTTAGCCCATCTTGTTCCAGGCAGCATACGAGTAATAGAATCATCATTTGTCCACCAAACAAAAATTCCGTACACTCAATGAAATGGCGCCAGCTTAGGAAAAAACAAATGCACACTTTTGAAATTCAATCTGGTTTGAGGGATATGTCCGCCATGGCTGCAGCTAGCAAGCTGCCCCAGCCACGACGACACTAAACACGTGTCAAAGTCAAATGTGCCCCAACACGACACACATTTAGCGTATAATCAAATCGTATGTTTTTTAAGATATGTTTTCCTGCGGTGCTAGCTTAGCAAGCTTGCCTCGCCATGAAACAAATAATCTTATCCTTGCCCGTATCCACACGAACACGTGTCAAACACCCAAACGACATAAAATAACTTCATAAACCGTAGTATAAGTTGATCCGCTTATTTTAGAATGTGAATGCGGAACTTTTTTTCCTTTTCAATTTATTTAGTGGTAAGTTTTAGTAGCAATCTCAGTAGGAAATTAAATGAATAATGAAGATTGGAGCGAGATGGCAGAGAAAGAATCTTCATCGCCTTAATTACTCTATTACTACCAATGTAAAAGCAATACCCAAAACCAGTAGTGGTTGCAAATCGCGACAGATGCTTATATATATAAGCATAAGCCCAAATCCCAAACAGTATTCTTTTGTATCCAACCCTTTATGTGCAGGGTAGTAGGCTCAGATAGAAGCATAACAATCGAAAAAGTCGGGCATCCGGTGCCTTTTACTTGATGGCTGTAAATGTTACAATTTACCCTGCCAACAGCGCGGACGCCGCAAAATCTTAGGCGACCTCGCTGCTCTTCATCATAGCCAAAAGGAAACCAACATATCGCGCCTTAAAAATCCATTACAAATGGAGTATGCTAAATTTGACTAAGAAACCATATCTTTTCAGATGTTATAGTAAATCGAAGTAGTATCAGCGCAAATCCGAAACAGCTGCTTATATATAAGCATAAACCCAAATCCCAAACAACCACTTATTTGCAAGGTTTTAAGCACACTATAAAAAGTAAGCCATGAGTCGGCTACATAAGTGGAAACAAACACCCCTTACTTTACAATATGCTTATTTAACAGCTTATGATCTTATTCGATTCAGATTATATGTCATAAGCCTATTATATAAACCAACAAACATAAAGATGCTGTTTTAAGCATACTTCTCATCAAATACCCTAAAATTTAAAAACAACACAATTAAACACAATTAAACCTAACCCCATGAAATCCTAACATAAATACAACGAAATCCCCAAAAATAAATACAAAATTAAGAAAATTTAAAAAAACTTACAAATGTGATGGATCTTATTCGGCTGATGTGTGATGAGAGAAAGAAATAAACACTTTCTGGTTGCAAGATGTATATGTAAAGAAACAAATCCTCACCAAAACAAACACCACATAATTGATAAAAACCCCTTGTATCTTGGGTTTTTCAGATCCATAGAAAAAATGGTGGTGGTTATTAAGGAAAAAGATAGGTGGTGTGGGGTAAACAAACATGATATTTCCATTCATCGTAATTAATCTTTCCATTCCTATTGTTACAGCATACCAAGACGCCACGTTTACTGATATTCACAGGGTGTTAAATTTAACCAGACGAACATGAACGGAGCTTTGTTCATGTTCGTTCGTTTAACTTTAGCCGGACAAATAAATGAACATGATCGCTTAAACATAAGGATTTTCTTGTTCATGTTTGTTTATTAAGAAATGTTGTTGTTCATGTTCGTTTATTTTCGTTCATTATTGAAAACTAAACGAACATAAACGAGCGAACAGAACAAACTAGCCCATATGTTTAGCGTTATAAGGGGTTGATATGCCTCTATAATGGTTTGGGGTTTTGGGTATTAGGTTTTACACCATTACTATATCATTATAGTATGAGATGCATAAATAAACGAACATGATTACTTAAACGAACGAATATTCTTGTTAATGTTCGTTTATTAAGAAAAATGGTTGTTCGTGTTCGTTTATGTTCTTTCATTAAGACACTAAACGAACATAGACGAACAAACATAAATAAACTTAAAATTTACAAAATATACACAATATTGTGTTTTATTAGTGTTGTTTTGTTTAAGTAAAACAATTTCAAAAGTGTATAATTATAATGATTCGATAGACGAACATAAACACATATATGATCACAAACGGACGAATAATCGAACGTTCACGATCATAAATGAACGGACAAGACTTTCGTTCATGTTCGTTCATTTAATTAAACGAACGTAAAATGTTGTTCGATCATGTTTGTTCATATAATACATAAACGAACTTTTTACCGAACGATTCATGAAATGTTCATTAAACGTTCAGTTCATTTACAATGCTAGATATTCATACATATGTTAAATACCTAATGCACCCTTATTTGACTCTCGTATACATATGTTAAATACATAATTAGCTATAATAAATGAGAGCAAAGAATAAAAAAATTGCTTTATATAGTTTGGGACAAAATATGTTTAACAAAATTAAATCTTAGCCAATCATACCCAAATAAATGTCCCTCAAAGAGAAACAAGTCATTTTTCTCTAGTTGTATAATAACAAACTAGCAGGGTACCCGCGCAATGCGGCGGCGGGTACCCTGTGATTAAATTTTAGGGCAAATTAGTTAGAAATGTATCCAACTTGTCATCTTTTGCTAAACTGTGTAGTGTATTTTTTTTGTGTGTGTAAAAATCAATAAACTTTTAAATTTGGAATAATGTGTGTAGCTGTGACTATTTTACCCTTAATGAATACACCACAATAAAAACCCGACCTATGAATTGTCAACTCGAAAATTGTAATTTGAGATCACATGAATACACCACAATAAAAACCCGATCAAATAAATAAATCAATTTAAAAATTAGATCAACAATAAAAATTAGGAACAACCAATAAATAAAAGCGTTGAATTGATTTTAATAAATATAAAATTTGCAAACCTGGATTGATGAAGCTCTGATTTTGGAAAAAAAATAAACACAAACTTAGATAGCAAATTGTGGTTGTGTGAGATCACTAGTTTTTAGGGGATTCATGATATCCATTTCAATTTTGAATTAGAAATTGATGGCGTTATCAATGCAAATTGATATGCGTTTCAGTTAATGAGTGTTTGAATTGGTCTCATCTCATTCAATTCGTTTATTATATTTGTATTATATTGTACCATCGTATATTAGCTGTGTCTTGCATAGATTCATCACAAAAGTTTAGTTGGTCCATTGGTTGATGGGTTCACTTTTGAATGAGAGATCCGGGTTCAAATCTTGCACTTGTTATTTTTTAGATGTAGGCACAAAAAAAGTTGGTGACGTGGTAATTGAGATGGCTTATGTGGCTTTCGCTTAGGTGGCATTAATTGTGTCTAGGTGGTTGTAAATTATGCTTAGGTGGCTTTCTTGGATGATGAGGTGGTTTTCTTTGGTGATTATGTGGCAATAATCTTGCCAAGTTATCATTCTGGTTAAAATAGTGAAACAATGATGACATGGCAAAAATAGTGATGATATGGAATAAGGATTTGATTAGTAGACGTGGCATACATCCTCTTATATATAATGTATATATATATATATATGTATATATATATATATGTATATATATATATATAATATAATGGCTATAATTAAATGGCTATAATTAATTATTGGTGACATGGCTAAAATAGTGAAACAATGATGACATGGCAAAAATAGTGATGATATGGAATAAGGATTTGATTAGTAGGATTAGTGACGTGACATACATCCTCTTATATATAAAAAATGTGTATATATATATATAGTGGCATTTTCTTTTCAGAACCACTTTTTTTGTACAGAACCTACAGAACTTGCCTTTTTACTCTTAATAATAAATATCCACTGCTTATTTTAAAAAAAGAAAATAAATGAAGGGTATAATAGGTAATACACTTTAATTATTATTTTAAAAACCGTCTCACATTTGTAGCAGTCATTCGGTTAATCCTGTACTTCCTCTCAAACCCTAAATAACCTTTCTCAGCCACCACATGATCTAAAAAAAACGAAAACTAAATGCTAATTAAGTTTATGAGTTTTCTTTGCTATTTGTGAAGCGATTTAACCTTATCTCGATTCGTGTGTTGTTTTCTTCAATTATAATCCATAGATCCTTTTGTTTAACTACATGATTACTTCATGTAAATCCCCATTTGATCCTTATTGACCCCCATCTAGACCCATATATGGTTGAAGATTTTTTACATAACCCGTCAATGGTGACATCATTAAAATGTCTCCGTCTCCTGATATCAAACCTAGGGTTCTTCCTGGGTCTTCTCCTTCTAGTCGTAAGCTTAGAAGGTCTATTTGAAAACCATCTAGTACTCGTGTTAAGGTTTCAACTCCTGGTTCGGCTGATGTTGGTTCGATGCTCAAGAGGTCTTTTAGGGTTGGTCGGTAAAGAGGTATTGGGGAGGAAAAAGTTAATTCTACCAAGCGTGTGAGAATATTGGATGATGGGTCTTCTATTTCTGTTGATAGCAACATTGGTAAGGTTCTGAGTTCTATTGAATTTGGGTAAATTTGCTAGTAATTGGTCTTTTAATGTTAGTGTTGTATCAAGTAAGGTTTTTAAGTTTAAGGTTCATGTTGATTATGCTGTTAATGAGTCTAATAGTCGTGGCTTTGTTGAATTATTGGATACCACAAAAAAGAGCCTTTGGTTTGTCGTGAATGATAAGGAATAAGCAAGATGATTTTTGGGCTTTTTTAGTATTTGATTACATTTAACATATGAAAAATGATGTATTGTGTTTTTATATTATTTATTTGACATAAATAAAAATAATGCATATGCTACTTGTTATGATTACAAAATCCGTTTACAACATTTAAAAATGTAGTAATTGAGAACACGAAAATCGGAAAAAGTTCTTATATTTCTCTCCTTTTTTCGTATTTAATCTCTTGTTCAGTTTGAATACAAGATCATTAGTCCGTTATATAAGGGTACGCCATACACTTTAACTTAGGGGTCAATTAGACAACCTTTTAATTTTATAAAGAATATAGATTATTAACATGCTGCAATTGGGAAAAAGGGTAGTTAAAACATAAAACTTTTAGATTTGGCTAGTAATTAATTTTACTTCAGTGGTTAAAGTAGTGAAACCGTCAAACTATACCTTTTCTAACGAAGTATGTTGTTCGGCTCAGCTGTATAATGTCGAGAAAAAGTTGGTTTTATTCCAGTTGAATTAATTGAGTTGTGTATTGGTTTGCTTTTATTAGTATGTTATTCGATGTGCGGCTAAAGGTTGTGACGTGTGTAGTATTAGAGATTTAATATGGGATGTGCACCATATACCTTGGTTAAGTTATTATTCAAAATACCTTGACACCATATAGCAGATTCACTCCTGATGCTTGCAGATTTCAAGTTTAAGCTAAATCATGTTTATTGTTCAAAACCAGTTCTACTTCCCGACATGGGTCTCAACATGGGATGTGCACCTGATGAAGATGAACGGTTTATAGCCAAAAATGGGAGGCGTGGACCGAGTCCAAACACGGACTGCTGAGACATATGTGGGTGCATTGGTTGGTTAGTAGGGAACCCTGAAATGAATAGTTGTTGTGCTGATGAGCCAGTGACCTGCTGACGGCTAGGTCTGGGATTGTTGACCATTGAGGGACCGACACCTGGCAGACCTGTGGGTCTGGTTCCAAATTGTGGGTTGAGGTGGAGACCTCGCTCGGCTGTTACCCTTTGTTTTCCCCTCTCAAGTTGTTCACACTCTTTTATTAATAGACTCTCAACTTTGGCGAATTGCTTAAACTTCAACTCTAACCTCTTTAACTGCAGGAAACAGGTGAATGTTTAAACACAAACATATTGTGGAAAACGTAGAGGGGGGGTGAATACGTTTTTGTTTAAAAATTAAAAACTTTTCGTATCAAATCCCCGATCAATCGTGACGTAATATGAAAAGTACCAAACATATTCATGTCTATATGAAAGCATAGAATAACCAAGTAGTCACAATACAATCATAAACATCAATAGTACATTAAACAATAGTCTAAACACAAAGCTCACATGTACTAAGCCTTAACTTTTCCGCAACTAAGATGTTTAGACTATGCGATGCATTCATGATCACAATCAACATACAACAAGCATATTATGCAAGCATAAATGTAAAGACATAAATGTAAATAAGGGTAATGCAAGATGTAAGAGGAAATGCAAACTGGACACGATAACTTATAGTGGTTCGGTCACGGAGCTCCTCTTCGCCATACTCCACTCCCCAAGTACCCAACTTGAGAGTTACTTCACTAGATCAACAAGCTCCCTTCTTGGCAGAGAAAACCTTACACAACGTTGCTTACACTTTTTCCGATACAAAGCTAAATACCGAGTTCTTACACATCGGGTAGAACCAACCCATCATCGCTTATACTTTATCCGGTACAAAGCTAGATACCGAGTCCTTACACATCAGGTAGAACCAACCCAAACCCAACACAATAAATCATGTGTTTTATAACACAAACACATTAACCATCTAATCCTATTTGGTGATACAAAATATGATTACAATGATGATCCAAGACAATGTGTCTATTGGATACAAATGCCTAATCTAAATAAACTTTCATTAATGGGAAGCCTTTAAATGGATGATGATGATGATGAGATCTCTAATTATGGGGATCTAACACTGATGGTGTTATATTAAGGTGATGTTAAAATAATTATTTGTTACTCTTTTTTTTTTTTTTTAGTAGTTGAGTTAAAGCAAGATGAGGTGTTGGTGCTCATAAAAAAATTCCTGCACGTTTGCCACATTGTTTTTGGTAGACGTGATAATGTTTCTCAACGAATTGACGAGATAAGCGCAATTTGCATATGTGTAAAGATCGTGCATATATGTTATTATAGTTGTTTTGGTTTAAAATTGCATTAGTTGTTACTAATATGATTAAATATTTAATTTCTATCTTTTGTTTTGAAACAGGGATTGTGTATGGTGCTTTATAAATACTTCTTTGATTGAAGTTTACGTGGCCACCGGAAACATACATGTTTTTTGAAGGTGTGCACCTATGTTTTATTGAATTTGATGAGTAAGCGCAACGTGCACATATGTTCTTAGAAGACGTGCACATATGTTCAAATGAATTGGACAAAAAAGTGAAGAGTGCACACATGTTTCTTCTGAACGGCGTTCACATTTATATTTAACAAGATACTTGTACATAAATTGTATTGTATAGATCAAATTTTGTGTACATTATATATGTTGTTTGTTTGTTATAAAATTTTAGAGGTTACATGTGTATGTTTATGGTCATAAATTTCAAAAATCAAAAAATGTACACCATGAACATATATGCAATTACCATATTAAGCAAATAAATTTCATGAAAGAAACATATGTAAATTTACAATATTAAAAAAACACATATGTACTTTTTTTTAAAAACTTGTATGTTGGAAAAAAAATTAATTCCTAAAACTAAGAGGTTTAAAAAAACGTTTTTTTAATTAAAAAATTCAAAAAAAAATCAAAATGTGTTTTTCCTATTATACTCTTTTGAATTAAGAAAAATATTTAATAATATACTAAATTTCTATTTGTCCAAAGTGGTTCTCGTAGGTAGTGTTATTCTAACTTCTGTGTACAAAAAATGGTTTCTGCAAGAACGGTCCTATTATGTAATATATTTACTATTAGATTCAGTTTACGGTTCCAGATTACCAAACACATATCCAACCCGAGAAAACCGGATGTTTTTGCAGTTTGATTCGGTTCCTGTTTTGGGAAAATTCGGTTGGAATTAGTTATCAAGGGCTCTTGGGTTGTTGCACACCATGAAAATGGTACAGGGCCCCCTTTTTACGGGCGAAAACGTAAAAAATACGGGCGTAAAACGTAAAAATAAAAACCAGGACGAAAGTGGTAAAAAAAAACGGGGTGGAAAAACGTAAAAAAAAGGGCGAAACGCAAAAAACATACGAAAACGTAAAAAAAACCAGACGAAATGTTAAAAAAAGCGAACGAAAACGTAAAATAAAACGAGGCGAAAAAGTAAAAATTTAAAAGAAAATCATATATAAGAACTTATTATTGTTAAAGGCACTAACTGTTGCAAAGCGATCGTAGCTAAATGGACTACGTAGCCACATTAATAACTACGTACAAACGGTTGGTAAGTCGGTTAAAATTTAAAAGTACGTTGAGTTTCGGTTGTTATTAAAAAAGTTAAAAGGGTTTCAAAGTCGAGAAAATTTTGGAAAAATACGTTGGTAATTTATTGGCTTTACCTATCTTAATTAAACTACCTAACACCATAGTGCAAGTGACACACACACACACACACACACACACACACACACACACACACAAATCATCTTTGGATTCATAGGGTTTGGATCTAAAGGGTTTCGCAAGATTAGCTCTTACAAAATACAATTTGTTTAGATCATTTTTCAATCCCTTATACCTTCCATATATTCATCATAATATCATTCATTAATCTTCAGAAATCCCTTCAATCAAAAAAAAAAAAACAAAAAAATTATTTTTTGAATCCTTGATAGATGATCCGAATGGAATATCATAGATGGGACACTATAGTTGGGACGTCATAGGTGGTACATCCTTGTGGTGGGACACCAGAGGCGGGACAACAATAGTGGGACATCAAAGGTAGACCTTTTATCGTTTTCTGTTTTTAGAAATTAATTGTTTTTTGAGCTCTCTTCGATCCAAAAGGTGTTTTTTGTTTAGGGCCAATTTAGTTTTGGTTGTGTTCAATGGGAATGATACACAAACCAAGAGGACGATGTGATAGGGATTTCAACATCTGTTTTTTCTATGTTACTGAATTTCGGATAATGTATTCGCCTAAGGAGTTATTTCTAGGTGAAAGCAATACGGTCATGTGGTGGATTCTTTCATTCCTAGTCAAGAAACAATTAGTACGAAAAAGGTTTTGGAGTTGTCAATTCATAAATGTATTCAGTGAAGAAAGACTTGTTAATAATCCTCTGTACTGTTTGGATTGGTCGTGTTAGACTCCATGCGAATATCGCTCGATTCCAAAGACCCAATGGTAAGAACATATAAGAGGTTATAAAGAAGCCAATTGTATTACTTCCTATCTTCTGTTAAACTAAACCCTGGAGTGGAGTTTTGTATAGAAATATCTTATGGGGTGTGTTAAATTGGGGATACAAAGACAGAAGTGGGTTTGGTAAGATTTTCCGAACCATCGATAGTTTTGGGAGATGAATGTGTCTATAGTCTATGAATGTTATGATGCTTTTCTTTTTGGGGGTAAAAGTTTTTGCTTCTCTAGCCAATCTGAAAATGGCTTTGGGGAATGACGGCTTTTACGAATTGTTATCAATATATGGGCGAGAACAAATGGGTTCTTGTGGATTCAATCCCTGGACACCCAAAATAAATCTAATGGAAAAAAATTTCATATTTCTTATCCCAAAGGATTTCCTCAAGCAATAACCGCACCTGTAGAAATACATGATATGTAAGAAACACAAAACAATCCATGGATTGCGTGGGTCGAAGTGGAAGGTGTTCCTTTCAAGTTATGGACAAATAATACATTTACTAGAATTGCTGAAAAGTGGGGAAAATTGCTCGATGTGGATGATCAGGATGAGACTTGTTTTCATTCTAAAAGACTTTGTGTTTATTTGAAGGCAGGAAATAGTATCAGAGAAGATTTTAAAATCATTCACCGAGGTAAGATGTATTGGATTAGAGCTAATGAAACTCAAGGTTGGGTCCCGGAATTCACAGATGAATACGAAAGTGAAGATGATAACTCCATGGATGAGGAAGGTGAAGTTAAAAAGAACGGAATCAAGGATGAACATAGTGATGGTGAGATAGTACCTGAGTCTTTATTTGAAGATGGAGAGCTGGAAAATAATCATGTGGATGGTTTCGAAAAAGGAAAAGGAAGTTTCGGAAGACCCATTTAATTTATATTCTCTACTTAAGCGTCAGAATAAATTGGATGATAAGGATACCAATTCTGAAGATAGTTTGAAGCATCCACCAGGTTTCACACCTTTGACACATAATTGTGAAAATGACACATCAGAGAAGAAGGTAGACCAGAATGATGAATTCAGTGAGGCTGGTGATGTTGATAAATTGAAAGGTAGTGCTAATGGGTCTATATCAGCGGGTCACTTCAAGGTTTCTGAAATTCCTAGAACAGGTGGATCCATGGTGGGTTTACTTGAAGATGTGATAAAAGTTGGACAGGTTATGGGATTCAAAATGGAAGGAGTCATAGCAAATTTGGAAGAACTCATTGGAACACAAGGAGGGAAAGAAGGTTATAGATGAATTTTCTATCTTTAAATATACAAGGCCTTGCCTAAAAGGCCAAGAAAGATTGGATTAAAGATCTTAGTATAAAAAATAAAGTGAATTTTTTAGTTATACAAGAAAAAAAATGGAAAAGATTGAGGACTTCTGTGTGAAACAGTGTTGGGGGAATTCGGTTTTTGATTATGTGTATAGTGAGGCGGTTGGAAATTCGGGAGGTATCCTTTGCGTATGTGATACTAATTCTTTTTGCAAAAACAGTTGACTGTGCCTGATTATTTTGTGATTACTAGAGGTAAGTGGAGGTTAACGGGAAAGAATATGATGATTATTGGTGTGTATGCTCCTCAAGAGGGTAAAGAAAAACAAGCTCTTTGGGATTTTCTTCGTTTCGAGGTAGATAAGTGGAACGGGGATGTTATTATCATGGGTGATTTTAATGAGGTTCGTGTCAAATCTGATAGATTCGGAACTCATTTTAATCCACATGGTGCTCATAGATTTAATTCTTTTATTTTGGATTCGGGATTGGTTGAAGTTAACTTAGGTGGATGTCGCTTTACTTGGTGTCATAGATCCGCAACAAAGATGAGCAAGTTAGATAGATTCTTGGTTTCGGAGAGTGTTATTAGTGGAAGCCCGAACATTAAAGCTGTTACATTGGAGAGGTTCTTGTCGGATCATCGGCCTATTCTTCTTAAAGAAAATGGTTACGATTATGGCCCTACTCCATTTCGTTTTTTCCATCATTGGCTTGAGATGGATGGTTTTAACACATTTGTGGAGAACACTTGGAAAAACAGTCCTATGGTGGGAAATAATGCTCTTCTAAGTTTGATGAATAAACTTAGAAATCTTAAGAATCAGATTCGTATTTGGAATAAGAGTAATTCGGGGACCCGGAAAAACGATCAGCTTAGACTTAAAAAACAGTTGGAGGAAATTGATCTGGATATTGATAGAGGGCTTGGGAATGAAGAGCTGGTCAATTCCCGCTTAGCTATTCTTCATCAAATCCAAAAGATAGATAATTTAGAATCGAAGGAAAGGGCTCAAAAGGCTAAAATTAAATGGGCGGTAGAAGGAGATGAGAATTCCGGTTTTTTTCATGGTATCATAAACAAAAGGCGTAATATTCAAAATATTAGGGGGGTTATGGTTGATGGTAATTGGATTGAAAACCCGAATGATGTCAAGAAAGAGTTCTTCGACCATTTTGCCAATCGTTTTGGTAAGCCGGACAAACCTACTGCTTCTATTAGTCTTGACTTTCCTAATCAGATTTCTCATGAGCAAAGTGATCATATGGAGAGGGAGGTTTCTAATGATGAAATTAAGAAATCGGTTTGGGAATGTGGTACCGACAAAGCCCCGGGTCCGGATGGATTCACGTTTGGTTTTTTCAGACACTTTTGGCATCTTGTGGATAGGGATGTTTGTGAAGCGGTGAGGTATTTTTTTAAATTTTCTGATTTACCCAAAGGGTGTAATTCATCTTTCATTGCCTTAATTCCGAAAATTCCGGATGCTAATCTTGTTAAGGATTTTAGACCGATTAGCCTCATTGGTAGCATATATAAAATCATTGCTAAGATTTTAACTAATCGTCTTGTTGATGTCTTGGGGGGAATTATTAATGAGGTTCAATCGGCTTTCATTAAAGATAGGCAAATTCTTGATGGGCCTTTTATTTTAAATGAAGTCATGTCTTGGTGTAAGAAGAAGAAAAAACAAACTCTTCTTTTCAAAGTGGACTTTGAAAAAGCATATGACTCGGTAAGGTGGGATTTTCTTGATGATGTTTTAGGCAAGTTTGGGTTTGGGGATAAATGGAGAAAATGGATTCAATGTTGTCTTCATTCTTCGAAAGGGTCTATCATTATCAATGGTAGTCCAACCGACGAGTTTCAATTTGGTAGAGGTCTTAAACAAGGTGATCCGTTATCTCCTTTTTTATTCTTATTAATCATGGAAAGTCTCCATATTTCATTTCAAAGAGTGGTTGATGCGGGTATGTTCCATGGTATCGATGTTGGTGGTTTGGTTAATCTTTCGCACATGTTCTATGCGGATGATGCGGTTTTTATAGGTGAATGGAGCGAAAGTAATATAACTTCTCTTATCCATGTTCTTGATTGTTTTCATAAGGTTTCAGGTTTAAAAATCAATATGTGCAAAAGCAAAATCATGGGCATTGAAGTTGATAATGGTAAAGTCTCTCGAGCGGCGACCAAATTCGGATGTCTTGTTCTTAAAGCTCCTTTTTTATATCTTGGTTCTTATGTTGGAGGGGACATGAATAAAATTCAATCTTGGAAGGACATTATTGATAGAATTAGAAGACGTCTATCAAGATGGAAGATGAAAATGTTATCGATTGGAGGGCGGCTCATGTTAATCAAATCGGTACTTGGCTCGATGCCTATTTTTCACATGTCAATGTTTAAAGTTCCTGCAGGTGTCATTCAAATTCTGGAATCTCTTCGAAGTAAATTCTTCAATGGTCATGAGAGTTCGGGTAAAAAAGCTTCGTGGGTTCAATGGAAGAAGGCTCTTGCTCCTAAAGATAACGGTGGTCTAGGTATTTTTAGTCTTTATGCTCTTAATAGAGGATTGATATTTAAATGGGTTTGGAGATTTTTAGCCCATGAGCCTACGCTTTGGTCTCGTGTTATCAAGGCTATACACGGAGCCAATGGAAAGATTGATGAGATTTCGGGTAAAGGAGCTAATTCATGTTGGATAAATATTATTAAAGAGGTTAGGAGGCTTGAGGAAAAGGGTATTAACCTGCTTTGGGATGACGTGTGGTGTGATGGGGGCAAGCTTAAGAATAGATTCCCTAGAGCGTATGCTCTCGAAAACAGCAAACAAATTACAGTAGGTCAAAAACTTGCGCATCCTAGTCTTTACCATTCGTTTCGTAGACATCCGAGAGGAGGGCTGGAACTCACTCAAGTTGAAGAGTTAGCGAAAGTGATTAACCCTGTGGTGCTTACTCAGTCTCCTGATTCATGGTCTTGGACATTGAACAATTCTGGTGGTTATACCGTGGCTTCGTCAAGAAACATGATAGATTCGCGATTACTTCCGAAAGGTGATCTAAAGACTAGGTGGATTCGATATGTTCCCAACAAAGTGAACACCTTCGCTTGGAAGGTAATGACGAACTCCTTACCTACTAGATTTAACATTTCCAGACGTGGTATAGATATTGAGTCTCTATCTTGTGTGAATTGTGATGTCGGGATTGAAACCAATGATCATTTGTTCTTCGCTTGTAACACGGCAAAGAAGATTTCTAAATTAATAAATCGGTGGTGGGACGTGCCTTTTATGGATATTAACTCTTACGGAGAATGGAGGTCTTGGATCGATAATGTAAAACTGCCGAAGAAGAATAAAAGCATGTTCCAAGGTATTTATTTTGTGATGTGGTGGCTTCTATGGAATTTTCGTAATAAGAAGATGTTCGAGGCCAAGCCCAAATCTAAGGAGACGTTTTTTGATGAGATTATTTGTAGTTCTTATTACTGGTGTCGGTATAGATGCAATACTTTGTTTAGCTGGGACGATTGGTATAAAAACCCGTCTCTTATTTCTTTGTAATTTCTAGCTCCTTGCTAGTTTTTCTTATTATTAAGGTCGCCGTTAAAAAAATAAATAAAAAAAATTGTGTTTTTCGTAGGTTTTCCTAACCACTGATCTCAAGCGCCTTATTTTAATAGACATAATTTAAATGAAATCTAGGAATATTATGGAATTTAGCACAATTTTGTTGCCAAACGGCATGTTAAATTGAATTGTTCAGTAAGGGATTGTAATAATATCGTACATGCTATTATAAGGAACAAAGTTATCATTATTGCCATTTAATTTTTAAGGTAAATAACAATATATTATATTCAACCGTACTTGTATATTTTTTTCGGACTTGGAAACATTTACTTTTTTTTAATTCGGAAACCCACGTACTTTACAAAATTTTATACCGACTTGAACCAATTTTACTTATTTATTAAACAGAAACTCACGTATTTCAATTTTTATACCGAACTTGATACCAAAGTAGATATTAAAATATCCATTAAAAAAACGGTAAATAACACCTCAAAAAAATAAAAATAAAAAAAAGACACGTGGAAATTTATAATATATAAATGTGGTTTATAGTCAGTTTTAAAATTTGAAAGTACCGGTGAATTTCGTGTTATAAAAAAGTAAATAATTCATATCGAGATAAATATGTGAAAGTACGTTGATTAATTATACCTCACATTCTATTAGTCATGCATTCTTTATTAAAATAATAAATATGACATTTCAATGGCACAAATCATGTGTGCTGCAGTGATACCGCAATTTACATCAAACACTTTTTCGGAATCAATTTATTATATGGCAGGACAATAATTTCAATCTTTTATATTGATATAATTAAAATACATTATTTCAGAAGTTTTTTATCAAATTAAAAATTTTGATTTTTTTATCATAATTTAAAAAATCTTACGAGAAATAAAAATTGAATCCAATAAGAAAGCTTTGTTCAATAAAAAATTGAATTTATTTGATCAAAAATTGATATTTTGGTGGAGAAAAAAAATCACATAAAATTTAGGTGTCAAAATTTGTGAAATAAACAGAAACTAAAAAAGGATTAGAGGTAATTAATAAAACTTTAGTAGTTGAATTTTAAATAAATTATATGAAATTAAGTGTAAATTTATAAATTTTCATGTTTTTTAATAACTTTAAAAAAATAACCCCTTAACCTTTATACATATAGACTTTATATTTTAAAAATACAACATATATATGCACAATTATTAATATCAAAATGAAAGCACAAATTATTGTGTATCTCTACTACTTTATAAACTATTTGGGACTTTTAAAAATCGAAGTCTTGAAAAGTTTAAGAACACAAAATATTTTTTGTTATAGAAAGATTTATGTTACTTTTGCTATAAACTCAATAAATACACATAATTAAAAGTTATAACTCAAAATTTAGTGTCTTAATAGTGATATCACATTTTGTAACACCTAATTATGTAACACATCACAATATTAATGCAGCACATAAAATCATATTAATTGTAATTTGTAACAGCCCAAAAGGTATAACAACTCATTTAAATCATATAAATTGTAACAGCTATTTCAATACAAAAAACTTCTACACCGAAGCTGATAAGCATATAAACTTTACTCTCATTTTATCGTAAAAACGCATAACTAGACATGTAACATCTATATACACCCACCTCCTTCGCAAATTCAGTCGCCACCGCCGAGGCACCCACCACCACTGAAATCCTCACGATGATACCCACCACAACCCAAACCTTACTACCGAATTTGCTGCTTTTATAACATTTTTGAGTTTGGTAAGTTTATTATTTATTCATTAGTTCTTCGAGTTTTGAAGGGTTTTTTTATAGAACTTTCTTCTTATAACGTCTTTGACTAAAAATGTTTGTAGATCTTGTTGATCCCGATAGAATAGATCTTGCTTGGCTTGTATAAGGCTAAGTTGTATTGAATAAATTCAAAACAACTATGATAGAAACTTTGATTGTGAATATCAAAGGATAGGCGGGATTCTTGTCAATGATACTAAGAAGAATTTCAATGATACGTAATGTATAGATCTATTAACAAACTGTTTACCTAAATACTTTCAGGCCTCAATATATTACGAACTCTCGTAATAGTGTTAGGGTTACTAAAACTTGATGCTACGAATAAGTTTACTGAACAATGAAATGATGATATCATTATCTTTGCCCTTAGGACTCCTTTTTTACACCATGTCGTCCTAAACGCTTATAAATATTTTTCACCTAGTTATCATGATTTCTAAACAATAATCTTTATACGTATCCTTTTACAAAATATCTCAATCTATCACATAAACCAAATCTTTATCTTCAATCAATCTTTATCCATTAGCAGTTGTAACTCTGTTAGCAGTTGTAACTTTGTACCAGCAACTTGATCTCTGATCACTAGCTGCTGTAACTTATTTACACCAAGCATCATTAAATGTGTACAAGCCTAGGAGTAACCTTCTTAGAATTTTTTTCTTCATTCTCAACCTGCAGTACTATCGTTATTATGCAGTTACTACTCTTACATCTAGCAGTAATAACTTTCCTCTTAGTTGTATAAACATATACTTGCAGTTCTTAAGTACACTAGCAAAATACTTAAGTTTATACTGGCCGTAATAACTACCTTAGCGTTTTTTTTATAAATGTTTTGATTACTGTGAGTAATCCCATATAACTTCTTTCTTGAGCTCAGTACTAACATGTGATAAGAGCAACTGTAGTTTCCAACAGCCTTATGAAGCTTTTAATCCCAACAATCCTCCCCTAAACTTGATATTTATCTTAAAAATCATCAAGTTTCTTCATTATAAAGTTCTTTTCCCCATCACAGGAGGTTGCTTTCAAAAACACTTCAGTTGTTTCTTGAGCTGTTTTGTCATAGTTAAGAAGCTGAGATATCACATTTCATTCCTAATAGTCAGATTTCAGATTTCTTATTCAGCTATCCAGTGATTTGTTGTAGGAGTAAGGGGATATCTCTTTTATACCTTAGCATATAGAATTGCATTATCTTTAAAAAACCTAAATGGGTACTCCATATTGAGTCTATTAGCACTCACATATTGCAATACTTTATTTCCTTGCAAATTCCTCCATATTAGATCTTCTATATGATGTTCAAACATAGTCTTTAGATCTCTCCATAGTACTCTTTCATATCCTTCTCCTGGCCTTGTATTCCCATGCTTTGCTTTAACCAACTTCCATAGATTTTCTAAGTCTTGTCTGTCAAACTCTTTGAGCATTTGACTAAATAATAAGTATGTCTTGGCACTTCCATCAGCTCTTATTATTTCATAATAGCCATTCCTTCCTTTTCTATGAATCTGGAAATTTACAATGGGTGCAGGCTTGGTAGCTAGGGGTATAGCATCAATGCAAAACATCTTCTGATGTAACAACTCAATGCATAGGTTGAAGATCTTCTCTCTCTTTATCATCATCCACCTTTTGCTTCTTTGTAGGCTCTTGTTCTAGCTCATCACCTACTCTTTTAAAATTGCTTTCTTCTTCTCTTATCTCACTACCTTATACCAATTCTGTATCGTGTCTAAAATGTGTTTACCTTTATAGGCATTTCTCAAAATAATTATTAAACACTGGAAAAGGATTGTTTTTCAAATCTTTGGGCTTCCAACCTACCATGTTTTTCAGGTAAGTAGTCATGAACTCATGATACTTCTTTGTTGAGCTTTGGTAGGTGGTTTACTTCTCCTTTCTTCTGCTCTCTTAGCTGCAAAGTGCTTCCTCCTTTTTTCCAAGAGTTGTTGAAACAGCTTAGACTTTTCTTCAATTGTCAACTCTTCTTGTTCCTCTACTTGCAGCCTTTGAGCCTATTCATAGTCAGTTTCCACCTTATCTTGAATATCATTCCATTGTAAAATTAAGGCAGCATTGGCTTCTTCCTTTTCTCTTGCAATCCTCTCTTCCTCATCAAATTGAGCTTATAGCCTTATAGGTTCTTGTTCATCAAAAAATACTTGATCTTTTGGCTTCATATTCAAAGGTTCTTCAGACTCAATCATTTTTGCCTTGCCTTTATCTTGTGAAGGTTTTGATGCAACTGGTGTTGTTGTTGTAGTTGTAAATTCGCTTGGCTCTTGAATCATAACCCCTCTAACTTTGGGTTTTGCAGCTTTGATCTCTATTAAAGTCTGAGCCAGGGTCAATTCATCAACAATTGTTGTTGTAGCACTTTCAGTAGTAACTTCAGCAGTACTAACTACCTTTTCAACCTCAACTTCCTGCTCATCTAAAACACCTGTATCAAACATTAGGTTATCATCATTCCTCCCCTGAGTCTCATCAATCAATGTAACCTCTGCATCAGCATCAATATTAGCTATTTTCCTCCCTTGTTTGGATGCATCCTCCTGATCACCCAAACTAGCTTCATCAGAGGATTCTACCCTTCTAGCTGAACCAACCTTCCTTAACCTTTTGAGCCCTGGAGTTCTTAACTTATTCCTCCTCTATAGCTTCTTGACCTTCTTCTTTAGACTAGCAATTTCACTATCTTGAGCAGTCTTGGCCTTCTCCAAATCAAGAACCTTCTTTTGTAAGTTGGTACATAAGTCCATCAATTCAGTAAGTTTTAGTCTATCCTCACCACTGAGCAGTGGATCATTGGAAGTTGTAGGTACATTTTCATCTGGTACATTATCAGTAGAACCACTAGGCTGAGGAACCTCAGTGTTCTTTTTCTTCCTCTGAGGTTGCTTCCTAGATTTTTGCTTCCTCTAAGGTTGGGATGATGATGGTTGAGTGATGATGGGTGTGTGATGGGGATCAGTTGGTATTTATGAACCTTCACCCATTTCTTCATGAGCTTGAACCATCATAGATTGAAATAAAGGGGTAACTCTTCCAGGAAAACCTTTCCCTTCCCTCTTCATGTTCCAAAATATCTTCTTAGTATGAGAGGGGGTAACATAAATCCTTTTATGATGTGACATATCCCCAACTTGTTTATTCACAAATACTTGTATGAATCTTGGATACATCCAGAATTGTACCATACTATCAACATTCTTTACCATATTATCAAAGATATACTTGGAAAAGTTAAATTTTTTAGTTTGTGGCTAAGCAAATTATTGCAGAGGCCATAGTGCTACTAAATTCGTTCCATGCAGTAGTCTTAGCACTTAGGCATTACAAAATTGTATGAATTAAAAAATTCCATTGAAGAGAAAAGAATGTCTTGTAAAATGTAAGCTTCTGAGAAAGTTTTTCATACCCCATGAGTGTAAGCTGTTCAAAAATTGCAGCATTTGGCAAACAATCAACACCATTAGCATCTTCCAGTTGAAGATCTCTCCTTATTGTGGATTCAGTTATAATCACCTTCTTCTTATCCACTAGGGCTTGCAATTGTACTTCATCCTTAATCGTTTTTGCTTTGACAGTATCCCAAAACTGTTTAATACATGAATAATAGATTGTAGGATTGATGGTTAAAGCATATTTGATAGGGTTTGCATTCAGAAAATCAATATGCTCCTCACAAACATTTCTTTCAGTGGGTTTCTCTAAAAACGCAACTAAATTGTGGTATCAGCAAACTTTAGATCCGACATTGTGTTGGGTTTTGATGAAGAATGATGAAATTGAGTTAGGGTTTATGATTAGAGAGTATATGAAAGATTAAAATCGATTGAATGAGTGATTGAAACCCTTAATCGAAGTATTTATGAAAATACCCTCAATAGCATTAACGTTCACCAGCAGTTGTAAGTTATGCCTAACATCATTAACTTTCAACTAGTCTGTGGTAAGTACACCCAGCAGTAGTAACTTCCAATGAATTAAGCCTAGGCTCAGTATTAACTTACTCCCACGTCAACAGTAAGTTATGCCTAGCAAACATTAACTTTGATAAACAGTATTAACTTCTACTTTCATTCTAATCAGCTTTCGTCTTCAATATTAACATTTTAGCTTACAAATATCTTGTTCTGTTTTTTGATTTCTCTCAATTCTTTTAACTCACAATTCTCTCAGTCTTTTTTTGTTTCACACATCTCTCTTTCTATTTTTCAGCTCAATATTTCTCTTAATTCTTTTTCTTACCAATTCACTCTATTTGTTTTTTATTTCTCTCAATTCTTTCAGCCCGCAATTCTCTCTGTCTGTTTTTGATTTCTCTCAATTCTTTTAGCTCACAATTCTCTCTGTTTATTTTTGTTTCACACATCTCTCTTTCTATTTTTCAGCTCACTATTTCTCTCAATTCTTTTTCTCACCAAGTCACTCTATCTGTTTTTATTTTCACACATCTCTCTTTTTGTTTTTATTCTCACTTATTCTCTCAATTCTCACAGTATTAATTATACTTAACAGTATTAAGTATAACTAACAGTATTAACTTAGAAGTGTTAAGTATAACTAGCCAGCCACTTATTATACTTAATAACATAAAATTGAGTTACCAGCCTAACTCAAACTTCCAGCCTTAGTGCTTTAGCATTTAATTTACATATTATCATTTGTGTATAATCCGCTGCATATTACCACAATTAACATCCCCTCAATCAATACTTCAGAGGTTAAACATTCCAATACTTGCAATCAGATATTGAAATATGCTAACATCAAATGCTTTTGTGAGCAAATCTGCAAACATTTCTGATATGTGTGAATCTTGATTCATCTGGATATGCGTCTTCTTATTAGAATCTCTGATAGTGGCGACTAATCTCAATGTTGCTTTGTTATTAGTAGGTGTATATATTCTTGTAATTTTACCTTCTTTGGGAATTACCTCAAGCAACTAATCTTATCAATTTCTTCATAATCTATAAGATAGGATCTGTTTCCTGTCATGTGCCTAGAGCATCCACTGTCAATCACTCATTTATCCTTTAAATCTTGCTGTAGATTGCCCTGCACATAATGGTAGGAAAACTAATTTCTTTTGGGGACCCAAGCCATTACTGCTTGGATCTGCTCCTTGATGCATCAATATTAGTCATATATTTAAAGGACATTGATGCACCAAGTTTCTGAGACATGGTCTAAAATTTGTGACTTTGATCTCCTAAATGTGAGACCCCCAAACTATGCGGGAATATCTTCGGGTCATGGAGTTCATGGGGTAACCAAGTCTTCATACAAGACTCTAGGGATTACAAGTACAACAAACATGAATTGTCTATATTACGGTGCTGACAAAATATCAGAGTTTTTAGCGGGACCACAATTTTAAAGTACCATACATGACTTAAGGTTTAAACACGACTGAACAACGACATAAGTTTTTAAGTCTCATGAACTTGACAACAAGCACATTTTTAAAACAACACAAGAACGCCCCATCCGCTTGATATAATCGAGCTTCCAAACTTCAAAGTTAAGCTCATACACTGAGATTAAACATGAGAAAACCGTCAACAAAAAGTTGATGCATATACAATAGGTTTAAAATAATTTTTTAGGAACAGGAACTCAATTATATTATTTAGTTTCATGGGGGGGAAAATCTAAGTATTATTGCACTAAGTACATGACACTCGAAACCTAACTCATGAGCCCTTATGTAAGGTATTCCTGCAACTACTCATGTATCTCAATGTAAATGCGTCACAGGCTTTACAAACCATAATCATGACGGAGGGGATAGTCAGTCCCGATGGAACCACCAATAAAATTCGCGCTCTCTTAATGTGTTTTAACAGTTCTTGATTTCCGGGGCTAAAAGACTAGAAGAAGGGGACTTAGGCAATAATAATTTCAGGTGCATACAGTTTGATAAACATCAATGCTGTGTTCCATTCATGTAATCTCACCCCGAATTGAAAACAAGTATCAATGGAAAAAAGGGGGATATGTTCTCACCGTTAGCTAGAGATGAAATTGATCTAAGAAATCCAAGAAGATAGCTCGATGTACACAAACTCAATGACCTAAATAGGAAAAACATGTGTGTCACTACGACGCCATCATGAAATACTTAACTCATGAATGAAAATATATGTAATTATGATGATAATTATGTTGGAGTTTTCAACTCTATGTTTATGTCAAAATGAAACTCAACATGAAAGGAAAATAAAATAAAATATTATTTTCATACATACTTCAAGTAATCTCGCAAAAATTTGCTTTTATAAAAGTTACGGATCATGGTATGTGCAAAGGCTTGCAAGTCGCGCGCAAACTAAACCAACACTTAATTTTCATCACTTAGACCCCTACCTACTGTATTACAAGGGTAATATGACTCAACTCATGATTAATGTATCATTACCCAACTCATCGACCCTATTTTAAACTCTTTTTCACCCAAAAGTTATGAATAAACCAAAATTCTGGAATACCTTGCCTTGATCGAGTCATAACTCAAAATGTAACATGGGATAGGATTTAGTCAACATAGTATCTTATAAAATAACACAAATGCAAATCTCAACCAAATGTCCTTAACCAAGGCAAAAGGTCAAAATCTACACAAAGAGATTAAATATATAAGAATCAATTATAAAAAGATTCCGGAAGAGATATTCCCGGGTCGTATGTCCCAACGAGGCTACAATTGAAAGTAATCCTGGTTTGATGAGAAATTGAATGATGGAGAATATTTAGATATGATGGAAACACTGATATAATTACAACTAAAATTAACTAAATAAAACCTAATTTAATCTACGGGAAACAGATATAGGAAATGGGGATCTTAAAAACTACGGGAAACAAAATTAGTTATAGGGAAATTCTAAAATTAAATCTATACTAAAATACGGGGAACAGAATCAGGTATCGGGAAACCTAAATACTAAAAATTAAGAAAATAAATGCTAAATTAAATTAAAATTTTCAAAATTTAAATTCTAATAAGTATTGAAAATTAAAATAAACTGCAATAAAAAAGGAGGTCGTTTGAATGCTAAACGAAAGAAACGGTAAAACGCACCGGTAAAACGGGTCTAAGACTGAAATTTAAGAAAAATTAAGCCTACACTAAATTTTATATTTTTCCTAGACACTAAATGACAAAAGAAAATTTTATAAAAAATAAAAATATTTTTTTATTAATTTTCTGATTTTTTATGAATTTTTAAAGATTTATAACTAATTAAAACTAAGAAAATAGAAAAAGACAAAAAATAAAAGTTATAAAAATTTCATGAAAAAAATAAAATTAAGATAAAGAATAAAGTTATAACAATTCTAAAAATATAAAAATGCCCAAAAATTTACTTGGAATAAAATTAAAAGTAATATTAAACTAATTAATTTAAACCTAATTTAATTATTTAAATTAAATAAAACTAACTAAAGTTAACTATAGGGACTAACAGAGAAAGGACACAAGGACTAACGGGGAAACAACAAACTGACAAGGGGGACTAACAATTATAACTGTGAAAGACAAAATTACACAACCAGTCCCTGAAGTGGACCCCGATTACAAGGCAAGTCCAACCAGCTTATTATCAACAAGCTATAAAAGCAAAGTTGTTAAGGGGCTCAAGGGGAGTAATTTTCATAATTAGCACTTAGCCTCAATCTAACTTAATAAGCTAGAAAAGTGAGCTTTTTGGGCTGCAGAAGCTTAATAAGCTTATGAGCTTATTTTTCTTTCTTTTGGGGGTTTAAGCCAACTAAATAAGCTAAAACTTATGGGGAACAGATAAATAGGCTAGGGGTACCCTAATGATAAGCTATGGTCACCATATATAAAGCCCTAAGATAAGCTGGAATTTAAATAAGCTAGGTTAACAGTTTAAAAGAAAACAGAAAAAGCCTAATTAAAGCCTAAGATTAAGCTACACTAAAAAGCAAACTAAAGGAAATAAGCTGGAAAACCTAAGAGTGGGACCTATAAGCTACATGAAAAAGCAAAAATATCCTAGTGCTTAATATTTAAATAAGCTAGAAAAGTGGGGTGAAATGAGGTGCTCAGCACCAGGGGAGATGCACAGTGAGCTTAAGGGCTTTTTTAGCTTATTGAAATAAGCTCTTATGAGCTTTTTAGCCAAAACAAACCACAAACAGATTAACATGGGATGCAAATGGTGCTTATTTTCAAAGTATGAGACATGTTTTTTAGGGTTAAGAAAAAGCTGCTGATTTTGTGGCTTGTAGTCATGGTTCACAAAGAAATGGACAATGTTGGTTCTTGACTTGGCTTGGTCTAATTTGGTAGACAGAGCAAGAGGCTCTTGATAAAGGGGCTAGTTACATCAAATAAGCACAAACAAGGTGTGCTTACTTGATGTTACTCACAGGCTTAAGTGGTTTTGCATCATTTCGGGGCTATAAATACTTTGACACGAAAGCAAAGGATTACTTAAAAACTCATTTGTACACTAAAAGTTGTGATTTGATTGGTCTATAAACCCCACAACACTCAGACAAAGTTGGCTGTCGTGTTTGTGAACCATAACAAACAATTTGTCCCATTTTTTGGCTACACCAAACCACCCCTTTAATTTTATAAAATCAAACGTTTTTTAATGGTTTTTAGTTAGGGAAGCTGAGAAAGGTGATTACAAGGTGTTTTTTATATATACTTTTAACTCTTATTTATAACAATTTAAAAAGATTTAAACCACTTAAATTCATATTTCAAATGTCTCGACATTTGCAATTCACAAAACACTCGTTAATCTTTTATTGCAAACTGAAAGTATTACATACATAAAAACTTAATACTAAACTGAGTTCTTCCAATTTTAATCGTAAACTTAATTAAATTCTTAAACTACAAAAGTAAAAACAGGGTGTGGTTTGATCGGCTTGTTCTCTTCTCTTTTATAGAGGCTCAAAGCCTTTCTTTGGTCTTGGGATGTGCTTGCTGTGAGTGTACAAAGTCCCCAAGGTAATCCTAGCCTTTCATTGGCCTTACACATTTCTCAGCCATTGATGGGGGCTTCGGGCTGAGTGATATCCAAGTGGGAAGGGTTATAGGGGTAATGGGTTGTGGGGAAAGGGTATGGGTGAGCTGGGAAGTGTACTAGGGAGGTGGTTTACAGCTAGAAACCGTGGGAGAGGGTGGTTTGAGGTTTGGCGGGAAGTGGGATCGAGTACAGTTATGGTTCAGGTTTAAACGAAAACCTTGGGGAAGAGGCAACAATGGCCCTTCAACTTTGGTTCTCTTGTCATTTCATTTTAAGCCCCAACTCAGTTATAAACTGAGTTTAGAAAGTGGCACTTTCGGCCCCTGCGTTTTATAACAAAAAGAATATAAGAGGTTTTGGCAAATTGCAAATTTGGTCCCTGCTGTTTTTATATAAAAGAATAAAGGAAAGTTTGAGAAATTTGCAAAACAGCCCTTGTGTTTTATTTTTTTCATTTTTCTTTATAAAACAACTTTTAAAATTGGCAATTTAGCCCCTAAAGTTTTATAAAAAGAATTGTGGGCTTTTGTTGGGCTTGGGTTTTGTGTTGGGCTTTTGGGCTTGTATTGGGCCCAATTGAGTGTGTCTGGGCCCAATAAGGTTTAGGCTTATGTTATTGGGCTTTTTAAGGCCCAATAAGGTTCAGGTGGTTTTTGTGTGTATAATGGCTGAGATTGGCTGTAACTGGGCTAGGATTGGGCCTTCAAAATACTTCAAAGGTCTTTGTCAATATGCACACAAAGGGCTGTTGTAATTGATTGAGGGCCCATTTTTGGTCTTCCACAGTCTTCACAATTATAACTATTGGGCTTTCCCGGGCCCATCAGGATGGGTTAAGGATTGCTTCCATATAGTGTTCTTCAGTTCCGGCTCCGGTTTGGACTGCTGATTCTTCTGTATTGACTATGAATTTTGATCATTTTTGGACTTTGGCATTGATTTTTGCACAGTCTTTTCCTCTTCCAATGCTCACAGTTTTGTCATTTTGGCTTGGTTTTTGTCTTTTTTGATGATTATCCAACTTCCTGCACAATACAAAATGCAAAATCAACACAGATAGTTTGAGCAGGTTTTTGTACTTTTTTTGTCTTGTTAGATCGTTTTTGAGGTAAAAGATTTGTGTTATTATACGCACTTTATACTATTTCCCCATTCTAAGGTATTGTGGTAGTCCTCACGCATTGTTATGAAGTTTAAACTGTAAGCCCGCATTTTCACCATTTTCTGATTTTACTACTATCTACAACTATTATTCTTTGGATTTTCTCATTTTTTAACATGTTTGACTTTCCTTTATTTATTAATACTGGGACTTAGATATGTGTAGCGCCCGTTGAGTGTTTCTACGTGATGTCCTGGACGGATAATTTCCTTCGTCCTCGATTTTCACATGGTCCAAGCCCTAAGCAATTAAACAAGATCATTGTCGATATAAGTTTTGATTGTTATTGCCCTCATTCTGAGGAACTTGTGAACTTTTCAACTCCCAACATGGATATACGATTGAAATGTGTGTACTCAATTTAATTTAACACATAGACCAATTATTTTCATAGTCATAATTCAAAATGAATTCATGACTCAAAGCAACAACGTATTAGACTTCGTATACTTGATTTCGAGATTTATCAACTTAGATCTTTTTGCAACATTTTAAACAATTCATAATCTTAAGTTCATTTAAAAGATGGAATGCGTTGCCTTAGTTTGAAACCCCCTACCTCTGTGGTTAACGGAGTCAGGATATCACGGGACAACGACCGATGTTCTTAGTTTGAAAACCCACCACGTTGCTAGCGTAGTGGGAAATCACAACAACACCTTATTCCTAATATGGCTAAGGATTGGTGTCTTAGTTTGAACCCTCACCTAGACCTTTCTTCCAAGTGAGATATCACGACACACCAATACCTAGAAGCAAAGACGTCTTTGTTGATACCCCCACCTCGTTGCTAGCGGGTGATGATATCACGACACTCTTTAACTTGTTACATAATATAATCTGATGCTTTATTGGCAAAATTTTTCAATATTTATGTATTTTTGCATTACATTTCATTCATGCCTTCTTTGGCATTCTCTTTTAAATACTCAAAAATCTCAGACTTTTGAAAACTCAAGTTACAAATTGAAGACTTTTCTGAAAATATCGGATTGATTTAGTAGTATTAAACTAAGTACGGTATGATTAGGTGGTTTTGAAATTCACGGGAGAGAAATCCACTAGTTACTAGTTTAAGTTTTTTGAAGATTCTTGCTTAGCAAATAAACTTTTATTTAACTCTATAAGTTCTCGTTCTTCACTATTTTTTAAAATTCTAGCTATAGAATTCGTGATAAGCTGGCCTAAAGGATAAATAGCTTAGGGCTCAACACGCCCGATCAAGTCAAAAATTATTCTTATTCTACCCAAAAAGAAAAGCAAAACTGTGACAAAACACTTATTATATTTTTGAACTATTTTTTAATTTTTTAATTTTTTTGGTTTTTTTTGGTGGTAAAAAGGGTTTACGTGGTAACAATGATGCCTGGCAACAATCAAATCGAAGATACCCCACCCTAATCTAGAACTAACATCGTCCTGATGTTTGAAGTGTCAACTACATTCTATCCTAAGGCCATTTTATGAGGTATGCCAAAAGATGAACCGTTAGTCAATTAGATTAGTATCGGATTCCTAAATGTTGCTGAGGATGTGAAACTCGTGATGAAAGACAAAATGAGAGTCTTCACAATCGTGGCAATCCTGGACAATAAATAATAATCAACTCATGGGAAAAACCACGGGTAATGGAAAAGACTATGCTATCTCACAAAATAATCCAAACACTTATTTATATCACAATCTAAGGGATAAGCATGGGGTGCCTCCACGATGAGCTTGTTTTGGGTCGCGAGGCTTGACCAGCAAAGGATATTATGGATCCTTGAGGGAAACAAGTGGAAAGTAAAATCATTATCGGACTTTTCATTCATGTGACTATGATAAGTATTGAATTCATGAAAGTTCCATCCGATGGAGATAATCCGGCTTAGTAAGAATGATTCTTTTGAAATGGCAGGGATCAATTATGGTTGTTTCATCCACACAGGAGAGAAGATAAGGAGGAATTAACTGATATGAAAAGAATTGGGAGAATGATCCATACTCATAAGCGAAATTGGATTCACGAGATGGTATGAAATCTAAACTCAAGGGTGGGCTAAACATTAAGCACAATGAACTCTTGGTTCTTTTGTTTGGATAATATTTCCCACCACTGCCATTTGTGAAATTGCCCAGCTCGGGCTCATCCTTAAAGAAACAATCATACTCTGGTTGAGATATGATTTGAGCGAGTTCATCGGCGACTCCTCATGGAAAATCACTCCTATTGGAAGGATGATCATGGAATTGTTCGAAAGATCAAAGATGAAACGAATCATATTTAGAAAATAGAAATCAGAATAAGTAGTCGTACTGCCACTACGAGTTACTTCATTGTGATCGTTTTGAGGAAAGCTTATAATCTGGAGCACAGAGATAAATCTGAAGGATGTAGTGGCTTGGCCCATCTTACTGAGGCTATTCCCATAATTTATAAAGCAGAAAAGTTTCTGATTCGGGGGCAAAGTATTATTCAAGTTGGTAGTCTCCTTCCAAGTATAGGTTAGGAAGAATGTGGAGGTAGATTGGTACAACAACGGAAGATGGAACGGGATTATCTTTTAAATGCTTTGATTTTTGCAATAAAACGACGATTGACATTCAACAATTTTTCACGTACAGGGTATGTCTTGATTATAAGAATGTCATCCTCAATCCTTCCAACTTCTGGAATAACAAGTCTCCATCACCTTCGAGTATCTGGCTCAGTATTGGGAGGTGATGACTCAACATACTCGACTTCGTTTTCTAGAGACAAGGAAATCTTCATCAGTCGTAGTGAATCAACGTTAGTAATCAGAGAAAAAAAAAAAAAAATCCTCGATTTGATCTTTTGAAAATGTCATGGGCGGAGAGTTGTCTCATGTAAAGGCGTCAACACTTTGGGAACACTTTGGACTCACTGGGATTGGGACAAGGATTTCAACACTTGACTTTATGAATCGTCTGATTATACGTTGCCGAAATTGTGTCAAGATGCTAATTCTCCATAATTAGAGAGGTTAGGCTCCTCGGTGGTATAAAATCGGGTGTGATTGCTATGGTTATAGTTCATTTAATCATCATCATCACAAATGGGAATCTTCCATTAGCGCTCTTTGCCGCTTGCTCTTCCTGCAATTCGATTGTATCTTCTTCTTTCTTTTGCATGCTTGAGCAATTCAAATCTTGCAAGGTGTCATTTGAGTACTTAGATTGCATCAAATCAGTAATTGATAGTTGGCTCATTTTGAGAATTGAAAAAAACTCATTTTGAGTAGTTTATGATCTGATGTTAGCGGTATACTTGCGGAGGTTGAATTGGTCTAAACCGAAAGAATAAGTTCTTGCAAGGATTTTGCTCATGATAATTAGTCTTCATTCTTTTTGACACTGATGAATGTCCTCATGATGGAACCTCCTCTATAGTTACAACAAGGAATTGTTGTTAAAGATACTTTGAGGATTTTGGAGAAATTAAAGTCTTGATGGTAACACAGTTTACACGATTTGGACTAAAGGAACTTGGGGCGTGAAACGATATCGTAACCATTATGAAACATTGTGTCCAAAATTCTCATAAGAATGAGTCGGGGGGTTGTGGAGATGGGTTTGAATAATCGGGAGTGTTATTAGATGAGTCGGTGTTAAATTTTGGTGTTTCACTACCGAATCTACAATAAAAATGACAAATCCATCATATTTCATTGCAACCCACATTTTTGGCATGGACCAAAAATTTTGGTAATTTGCACCTTTTTCGAGATGTGGGATCTATTAACTGTTTGTTTGGTGGTTAGGTTTAGAGGATAATTCGGTGTTTTGGTGGTACATATTTACCAACTATGAGCACCTTTCCCACAAGACTTACAAGTGCATTGTTCGAAAAAGATGCTTATAATGAATCTCCACCAACTCGCCAACACATAACAATGATGGTACATTATTGGAGATTTTGTGACGGAATTGACACGGGCGGGTCTTAGTTTGAATAAAGAATGGCTCTCGATGAGCATGTATAGTACGTTTGGAATGTCATTTGGATGACTTGGAAGTATTTTGAAAACTTTTGAAAAAGCTTTCTCCATGATCTTTCGTGACAGGTCAATTATAGACAATTAAGGACCATGCACCCCCAGGTCCTCCCAATCGAAACAAATTTTTTAATCTTAGATGTGGGTTGGGGACGTTTCGGGCAATTGGGAACAAGAATCTATGTTTTTGGAGTTTTCTTTTGAACAAACATAAAAGGCTGATAGTGTGCAAATTTCCACAAGCTCGAAAATGCTTTAATCGTCTTTGAAGGCGATTATCGAATGGTGTAATAAGAATTTATTTAGATAGTGGGTAAGGAAAGAATTAATGATACGAAGAAAATATGAAGATTATTTTTGGTTTTTTCGGATTTATTCATATCAACATATGTCTCACAATTGGCAGATATTCAGATAGACAACTTAAACCTGATAATCAATCATACTTCCAAGTTGCTCTCAGAATGAAAAACGATATATAAAAGTTAACCCAGCACAGGTGAGCGTGTAGGAGTTGGAATAGCGCGAAGATGATTTCTACTTTCGGGTCGTTAGTTCTAGGAACAACCCTCCTTATACCAACTTTATAGTTTTGTTTAATCTGAATGAAGGTGAGCCGTTATCGTATAGTGACACAGAAGGAAGGTTTTAATCTTTTTGTTCGAGTTGGGAACTCAATAGTTAACGGTAACTATTATGATATTTACCTCAGTGTGAATATTATATTTTGTGTTTTTTACCAATTTGTGAATTTTAATTTTTATGGGATCAATTGATTTTTTATTTGATTATTTTTATTTTTTAATTTTTATATGTTTGTACTATATAAAAAGAAAAGAAAAAATTTATTTTTGTGTTTTTTAATATGTTATATTTATCATATATGACAAGTTAAGATCACAAGTCGGATAACAATCGTAGACAAATGCCTCCCCGGCAGCGGCGCCAAATTGATTGTCAAAATAGTATAATATAAAATAACTCATATGAAATCTCAACAAATGCCCATTAACCAAGAGCAAAAGGTCATAATCTAACAAAGAGATTAAATATACTAAGACATCAATTATAAAAAGATCTACTCGGAAGAGATTTTAACGGGTCGTATTGTCCAACGAGGTGCTATTGAAAGTATTCCTGGTTTGTTTGATAGAAATTGAATGATCGGAGAATATTTAGATATGATGGGAATCACTTGAGATATTTACTACTAAAATTAACTGAATAAATCCTAATGTGATCTCTCAAGGGAACACAAGATTTAGGAAATGGGGATTAGAAACTACCGGGGAAAACAAAAATTAGTTATAGGGAAATCTAAAATTAAAATCTATACTAAAAATACGGGGAACAGAATCAGTTTCGGGAAACCTTAAATACTAAAGAATTAAGAAAATAAATAGCTAAAATTAAACTTAATAATTCAAAATCATTATATTCTATATTAAGTGTTATTTGAATAATAAAAATATACTAGAATAAAAAACACCGGAGGTCGTTTGAATGCTAACGAAATGAAGGTAAAACGCACACTGTAAAACGGGTCTAAGTAATGAAATTTAAGAAAATAAAGCCTACACTAAATTTTATATTTTTCCTAGACATCTAAATGACAATAGAAAAATTTTTATAAAAAATAAAAATATTTTTTTATTATTTTCTGATTTTTATGAATTTTTAAAGATTTATAAACTAATTAATTAACTAAGAAATAGTAATATGACATAAAAAATAAAGTTTTAAAAATTTGAAAAAATAAAGTTTAAATTAAGAAAAGTCTAACATAATTCTAATATAAAAATGCCCAAAAGTTACTGACATAAATTAAAAAGTAATTAAACTAATTTATTATAAACCTCTAATTTAATTGAATTAATTTAAAGAGTAAACCTGCAAAAATCATCCATTTGCTTTGTAGTTGCTTGCACCTAATTCATCCCTAGCCGATTACTATTAGCACTAATCATCCTTGAGTGGCCAAAGTTATGGCAATAATCTATCTTATTGGAGATTATTTTTGCAATAAGTTTAACCTAAAGTTTTGCAAAAAATCATCCCCTTTATGGGATGATTTTTGCCGAAAGTTTCACCACTCAGGGATGATTTAGTGCCAATAGTATCGGACTATAGGGATGATTAGTGCACATAATGCAAACCACACGGATGATTTTTGTAGTTGTTTACTCTTTATTTAATTAATATAAAATTGGTTTAAATTAATTAGTTTAATTACTTTTAACTTTATTCTGTATACTTTTTGTGCCATTGTTTATTTTAGAATTGTTACTTCTTTCTTTATTTAATTTTATTTTTTCAGAATTTTTATAACTTTTCTTTTTTGTCTTTTTTTTTTTCGTAGTTTTAATTAGTTATAAATCTTTAAAAATCATAATAAAATCAAAAATTTATAAAAATAATATTTTCTTATTTTTTATAAAATTTTCCTTTTGTCATTTAGTGTCTAGGAAAAATATAAAATTTAGTGTAGGCCTTAATTTTCTTAAATTTCCGCTTAGACCCGTTTTACCGGGGTGCTGTTTTACCGTTTCTTTTCGATTTAGGCATTCAAACGACCTCCGTTTTTATTCTAGTTTTTTCTTTATTTTTTTCAAATTAAACAATAATTAGAATTTAATTTTGATTTTTTTAATTTAATTTAGCATTTATTTCATTAATTTTTGAGGTTATTTAGGTTCCCGATACTGATTTATGTTTCCCCGTATTTTAGTATGTTTTAATTTTAGGATTTTACCTATAACTAATTTTGTTATCCGTTAGTTTCTTAGATCCCCTTTCTATATCTGTTTCCCGTAGATCAAATTAGGTTTTATTTAGTTAATTTTAGTTGTAAGTATATCAGTGTTTCATCATATCTAATATTCTCCATCATACAATTCTATCAAAACCAGGATACTTTCCAATTGCAGCCCTCGTTGGGACATAACGGACCTGGGTGAATATCTCTTCCGGAGTTCTTTTTATAATTGATGCTTATATATTTAATCTACTTTGTGTTGATTTTGAACTTTTGCCTTGGTTTAATGGGCATTTGGGTTGAGATTTGCATTTGTGTTATTTTTATGTAACTATTTGACGAATCAATTTTTGGCGCCGCTGCTCGGGGGATGGCTTTTCTGCTACGATTGTTATCCGACTTTGATCTGATACTTGTTTAGTGTTATATATTAGTTTTTAAAATACACAAAAATATTTTTTTCTTTTCTATCTTTATTAGTACTATTTCATATAAAAATAGATAAAAAAATAAAAATAAATATAATAAATAAATAATATTGTCATAAAAATTAAAATTCACTATTTGGTTAAAATACCAAATTCTTATATTCTCAACTGAGGTTATTATCATAATAAGCTTCCGGGTGAACTATTGAGTTCCCAACTCGACTAAAAGATTTTTAAAACTTGCCTTCTGTGTCACTTACGATATTCGGTCTCACCTCTTCTGTTTAGACACTATAAAGTGGGTACTATAAGGGTGGGTTTGTTCTAGGGAAAATACGACCCCCGAAAGGAGATAATAAAGCTTCGCGCTATTCATACTCTTCCCGCTCACCTGTCGCGTTTTTCATTCTCGAGAAGCTACTGTGAAGTAAGATTGATTTTATCAGGTTTTTAAGTTGTCTATTGATTTTGTCCAATGTGAATATGTTGTTAATAAATTCGAAAAAAAATAAACCAAATATAATCTTCTTTTTCTTCGTATATCTGTTAATTCTTTCCTTATCACTCGATCTATTTGATCGATCAAATGAAGAGAATCTTTTGAAATCGCCATGACCTCTCCACTTTTGAAATTCAAACAGTTTGACTGGTTTGAACAGGAAGTTGTTTGATGCTAAGATTCCGTTAAAGGAGGTTTTTTATGATGAGGTTGTGTCTATGTCGTTTCATTGGTGTCGATATAGGTGTAAATCGATGTTTAGTTGGGTATATTGGCTCAAAAGCCCGAATCTTATTTCCTTGTAGTTTTTGCTAGCTTCTTGCTAGTCGGGTTAATAATATATCGCTGTTCAAAAAAAAAATCAAGCCGAATCGGCCAGTTGAACTGGAAAAAAATCAGGTTCAACAGGCTAAATCCGGGAACTAAATGAAAACCCGGCTTGGCTTGATGTCTGGTTCGGTTTAAAAAACCATGATTAGAAGATTGTTTTTTTAGGTAGGTCTTAGAACTTGAGGGAATGTAAAATATGAGAAAATGATTAAGATGTTTAAATATGCATTTTATTTTATACGAAATTAACCTGTTTAGTGTTTATTTATAAAATTCTAGATTATTAAATTGCAAGTAACGTAATATGCTTAGCCTGAGATGCATGTTTTATAAATAAAATGAAGTACATTTATTAATTTCTCATAGAGTATGCAGTCCATTAATTAATTTTGCTTTTACTAACAATGGAACAAAAGTAGAAAGTATGAATATAATATAATAACGTTAAATATTTCAATCTAAGTATTACTTTGGCGACTTCCTTTTGGGAAATTTCATGGTTTGGTTCCATTAAAAACAATAAAGATAAGAGTATAAAAAAACATGAATAGAAAGCAATGTCACATTTCCCACAGGATTAATATTAAAGATGCGTAAAGAAAGTGTGATTAACATTATTAAATTAATTAATACGTGTAGTAGCACCACGGAAACGTTAAAACTCTTTTTTTGTTAACTATGGTTTCCGATCTTTTGACGGATTAATCCACGGAGTTTGAACCTACCGCTACACAGACTTAAATCAAGTAAAACCCTTTTTTTTCAAAAGATTAATGGTCACTTCAAGATTATTTGCAACTAACAAAAATTGAACTTGAGAAAGGTACATTAAGTTCATGCTGTTTGTGGAAAAAAGAAAAGAAATACAAGCTAGTTAACCAATAACAGCTTGCATGTGTTTGATGAATCAGACACACATTAACTAGCGTTTACACTTGTAAAAGGAAAGTAGGTTATTCTACATACATAAAACAAAAAACAAAATGTCTAACATGTCAGCTTGCATTAGGTAACTTTGTCAAACATTATCACTGGAGCAATACTTACGGGTTCAATTTGCCGTTATTGCGAGAAAAAAAAATTTGAAAGTTAAAAAGGAAAAATGATAAAAGCGTAAGGATTGAACTATATTAAAACTATTAATTTAATAATGTTGTAACAAATTTTAGCCAAAGATATATTTTAGTAGCTGAACTTTACTTGTTTTTAAAACTCTTAACTTAATTTTTTTTCTAGTAGAAAGTAACTTGAACTAAACAATAGTGCAGGAATATCTAATCATATGAGTCAATGATCATCTTCTAACTTATTATGTAACTCATTTTGGTTCTCTTTTACATAAATACCATTGATACACTTCTTATTTTGGGTAGTTATTTACTTCGATATATATAATGTGAATGAGCATAAATGATTTCGATATTACTACTTATAATTCTCATGCATGCACAGGGATGATTTATTTTAAATTTTCATTTAATATATGAACATATAAGAATTTGATAACTAACTTTTTTAATTTCGATTATTCTGTTTATCGATTCTAAAATGTACGTGATTCGATTCTCAAAAATACTTGATTCGATACCAAAAAAAATACCTCAATTGATATAAGAGAATAATCAAAATTAAAAAAGTTAGCTATTAAATGATGTAATGCTAACAATGATACATACAACTAAAAAAAAGTTGTACGTAGTAACACGGTACATTTTCAGATAGTTAGTCCTTTAATATCATTAAATTGAGAATTGAACTCATTATAACCTCTTGATTAATATGGTCGTATGACAGTTTTTGCTTATACACATTTCTTTTGCCGGGTAACCATGATTTTTGACATTATAAGCGACTATCACGAGGTTTCTACTTATCACCACACATATTCAAATAATGTAAAACCCTCTTTTTCGTGAGGTTGTCGTTCTCTATAGAAAAACAAAACATGTTGATTAGTAATGGTAGCCCCAAAAATACAAGATCTAGCTCGCGATAAATGTTGGTTAAGGATGAGACGAGCACCATGTTATGTATGTTGGCGTGGAGTTAGTGACAAGACTTTCTTATTTCTTAAGCTTGACATGTCTTCAAGTGTTTTCATATTAATGCATAGTCACAATTCACTCCTGTCCCCCAACACTTTATGCTTTGCTATGCCACTTAGCTACTTCCATTAGTTATCCAACATTTGCATTTTCTAAACTAAGAAGATGAATAAAAGTACGGCTATGCTTTAAACAATGCATCTTTGAGGGATTTTGAGAATGGACATCAAATTTTCAATTACTACTCGTATGAGTCAGATTACGAAAAAAGAGAGAAAAATGGGTTACAACACACTAAAAAAATGTCTTCTAATGACACATAAAAAAAGTGTCAACAAAAGTAAAAAAAAGTATCAATAAAAGTAAAAAAATATCACTGAAAGTATAAAAAAGTCTCATTAAAAGATTTATTTGCTTCTCCCACACTTAAAAAAGTGTAGGTAGAAGTCCAGTTGATAAAAGTCTATTTATAGTGACATTAAAATAGTGTGAGAAAATATTTTTTTTGCCTTTGGTGACACATTTTATTTATAAAAAGTGTCATCAAATATCAAAATTTTAAGCTTTTGCTTACATTTTATAAAAAAGTGTCACTAAAAAGTTAAATTTAGTGACACTTTTTTGTCATTAGAAACTCTGTCACTAAACGTTTATTATCTTGTACAAGAATCCAGCCACAACCCAACAAAAAAATTGGGGATGGGGACCTAAACTAGATCGCGTGACGCAAACTAAGAATGAAAACGAACTGAGACGGTCGTCGGTCAAAAGCTCTAACAACTCGAACCTAAACGAGCTTGAGCCCGAGTTCAAAATTTAAGTTTGGGCTCATTTAATAATCGAGCTCGAGCCCAAGCTTTATCACTTAGGCTCGCGAGCATAAACGAGCCCTAAAAAATAATACATTAATATTTTGTCTTTACATATAACCATATATAAACGAGCTTAAAAAATAAACGAGCTCGAGCTTAGTGTGATTAACGAGCCTTTGAGCGTTAATTCCTTCAACACGTTATATAAGTTACTTGAGCCCGAGGCATGCTTGAGCTTGTATAAATTTTGACAAACCGAGCTCGAGCTCAATGATGCTCGAAACGAGCTCGAGCCCGAACTTAAGCTTTAGCAGGCTCAAACACAGCTCAAACTCGACTCGTTTCCACTCTTACGCAAACCTGACTAAATATATTTCACCCAAGTTACCAATTATGACAACCTGGGACCACAATCTCAAATATTACATAGTTATCAATACTAACCTATACCACAAATTACTTATAACTTTTGCTGAACCCTTTTTAACACATGTAGAATAGACAAATAAAACATTAAGTGCCTTCTTCACATACCTATTGCTATCACACTTGTACGTGCTGTAACCATATACCAACTTTAAATGAGACATTTTATAGGATCAAACAACCATTGTTGCAAATCTAACTCATTTTTCTTTTTCGGTCTTCTCACTATTTGCTCGTAGCTTTCTAGTTGAATATCTTGGACAATTTTATTTATGCTTGCCTCTTTTCCATAATACCCGAGCATTAACCTCTTTCTAAATAAAATATTCGGACGTTCAAATGACCGCTTACCAAAGACGTGTTGAAAATTTAGGAATGTTTACATCTCCATTGCGCGAAAACATTTCAACAATGGAGAACGCATTGATATTCCCATTCTTCCACTAACTAAAATTCTTCTCCCAAACACTCATCGCTAGATTACATATAAACAAACTATGAGTGCATGATTCCACCACACTATCACAACAAAAAGAAAGTAACGAATCTAAGTTGATTCCTCTCTTGTCGAGTTCTTCATGAACCGAAAGTCTTCCTTTCAATGCCCTCAATACAAATATAGTTACCTTCTTGGAAGCCAATCCACAAATCTCTTGAATGCCATTCTATGCTCTTAATATCTTCTCATCGATTATTTTTGTTAATGCTTTAACCGTGAAATTTCAAGTAGGTTATAAAAATCCCTGCTCAGCATTCCTCTAAGATTCCTACCCGAATTCCATTCGCACCGCCATTCCCTATTTACCCATATCCTTTTATCCGCCACCATATCCTCCTTTATCCTATCTAAATAAAATAGATGATTAAACCTATCACACAACCTCTAATACCTATCCATTTATCTACCCAAAATCCAACATCCTTCCCACCAACTACCACACATTCAAAAGATGACAAAAAATATATACATATTCCCTCCATCTCCTTATATATATTAATAATATCACACCATACTCCTCCCTTACTCGCCCCTCACCGCATCCCTAGTGACACCAAGCCCTACATCTACCTCATGCATATTTTTTATAACCTTCGCCCACAAAGACCTTCCCTTTGTTTTGAACCTCCACCGCCATTTCCCTAGAAGTACCTAATTTTCCCCCAAAATGACCCTATGTTTAACCTCTCTTCCCCGCGTGAGTTTAATAACGTTTTCCATTCAATCTATGCAAGTTTTTCACCCTTACCCACCCTACTCAAAAGAAGTTTTTGTTGGATTGTGGTAGTCGAATTAACACGAATACATTACGAATTTGTGAGCCTATTGGGGGTACACACGTTAATACACGGAGAATATGTTTTATACTTCACCATCCCCCAAGCTACATCATTTTTGCTCTTCAATCGGCATGTCACTTTTTAAACTTCTTTATCACGCGATTTAATGCATCAATGCATCATATATAATCTCCAATTAGGAACCCAAATTGCAAACGAGAATTCCCTTATATACAAATCACGTAAGAGGAAAAAATAACTTGTAGTTTCTCTCTCAAAAAAAAAAACCTACAATGGCGACAAGAACAACTGGTGTATTTAACTTGATTTTGATTGATTCTGTTTTTTTTTCTTGATTTAATTTACTAATAATGATTCTGTTTATGAGTTTTAATTGTTGATTATGTTAGGTATTTAACTATCTTATTTCCTTGATTGTTTAATATGGTGGGGGTTTTCGATCTTTATAAATTAAGGGTTGGCTCGTATTTTTATTTTGATCCGATCTATCTATCACTAATCGTTGTTGATTCATTGATCTGATTTATCGATCCCTAACCTAATTTGGGACAGGGTTTCGATTTGGTATTTAGGTTTTTTCAGCCATTACTTTACGTATTCCTTCTTATCCCTGATTCCATCCGGATGTATTCAATGATCCCTTTTGTCGCGAATGTGTAATAACGTTCCTCTTAACACTTTCAATCTCGAATTCAAAGGATTTAATGTGTTCTTTATTTAGTTGTTGATTCTTTAGGGTTCTTTGATACCGATTTGTTTTAGGGATTTTTTTGGTGTTGTCGGCTGTTAGGGTTGTTGTGATCTTTCTGGTGATTTCATCATAAATATGGAGGTTGATTAGGTTGGGGGATGTTTTGCTTAAACCCTAAATAAGTTAGGGTTTCATTTGTTCCTTTCTTGATCGTGGTTCCTGCTGACTACTGGGTGGTTTGGTGTTTCTGATCGGGGTTGTGGGTTGAGAGCTCGATGGAAAAAGGTTATAGGTTGTTAACAAATGGCTTAAACTGCATTAAAATCAATTGTTTGGAAGAAATCTAGGGTTACGCCTTATACAGCTTGTGAGACTGTTGGGGTTATTAAAGTGGATGGGTCTGGTAACGCAGAAAGCATGCCTAAGGGGGTGGATGGTAAATTGCTTAAGGTTATGATGTGTCGTTTAGTATAGGTAATTATATTATCAAGTTTTTTCAATTTTTATTTTGCCGACTTGAGCCTATAACTTTCACTAAGGCAGTGTACCGCTTAGAGTGCTTTTGAAATTCGATCGTGTATAACACTACATATGATAAAAACACATGTATGTAAATGTTTTTATTAGGCATTATATAAGTGGAAATGCCATAAGCAGTTACTACATACTGCTGAAACAATCACCCTCCCTGAGGCAACAGATTGTAGTGATTCAGTCGATCATGTATTTGGTAAGCATAATACATGTTCATTGGCATTCGTTTTTCGTTGTTAGAGTGGCTTGGAATGTTAACCAATTTCATATATTATGGTAGCCTTCTTCGCCATAGACAAATAGTAATGGAAATTGTAGAGACATATAACATGGATGTAATTTGCTAACCCGTTAAGGGATTCGTGAATGTTCCTCTACAATTAAGTCAAAATCAGTTTCTGTAATTGATGTTTCGCCAAAAATAATTGCATCGATGGTATCTGGTGTTGGTAGATCATTAGCGAGTGCCTATGACATTGTACAATTTGACTTTAAATTCTGGTACATTGGCTTTCATTTGTTTATTTCGCGCGGTACGAAATAATTGGACCAATGCGTTGTGATTGTCCAAAAACTTTATAAGACCTTCCACGATCTCTCTTTTCAGACCACTTTGGTTTTCACCCCTAAAATGGGCCATTGTGAGAACTCGTATTTTCTGAAGGTAATATTTTATTCAGACTTATTGCTCGTTTCATAAAATAATAGTTTTATATTATTTTTACTTGCCATGACAGTAAATATTGTCATTTTTCACCGTCTCGATTTCATTTATCCATTTCTTTTGATCAAGGAAGCCACGTGTCCACAAAATTTTCCCGAATGAGATTTTATTTCATTTTTCATGTTTTACCATGTTTTCGTGAGTTTCGTCATTTTTGACTTAATTTACGTTTTTACCAAAAGTGTCGGGCTAGGAGCTAAATTAAATTATGAAAACTTTAAGTAAATACAAGTTACTTAAAATTTGCCATGTTTCTTTTTTTTTCTCTTTGGGCCGGCTCCATGTGGCCAACAACAACAACATTATTTTTTTTTTACAACAAAAAATTACCCACAATATTTTACTTAACCATTTATACCATTCTTTTTCACACAATTTCAAAACAAAAAAAAATTTATACCCTGCTCCTTCTCCCTCTCATTCTCACGCCACCCCCCATCACCAACACACCCATTTTCTTTAATTTTCTTTCACAAATCAATAAACAAATTACACCATCTTAATCCTTGCATCACCCTCATTCCAATGGTATAAATCAATCATCACATGCAAGACTTTTTAATTTTGATGATTCTTGAAGATTTTTGATGATAAAAGAAGCTTTAATGGGGTTAATCATAAGCTAGGAGGTGATTGGAAGTGTGAGGTTTAGATTTTATAAAAAAAAATAGTATTGGGTGTTTGTTTGGGTCTCCTAGCCGCGGCCAAGACTCAAACCCATAGGGGTTTTGGGTTTTAATCTTGGTTCCTAATTTTGCTTCTTGATTGGTACACTTTTAGACCCCTTTCTTGATTTAATTTTCTCATTTCATGTATATACATTGATTGTAGCTTAATTGAGTCTTAATTTTTGTAAATAAAATTGATATTGCTATGATGAACCTACTGAAATTTTGATGTCATATGATCATGGTATGAGTTTGTGGCTTTGTAGAGGCTTGGTGTTTGATTTAGAGCGAATTGGTAATGATTTAGGCTTAGAAAACACATGGAAATTAGTGCTGAATTAGGACAGGTCATGCCCAATTTTTTTAAACTCTACAGGTCCATTTCTCTTTAAAAATAGATGCCCACTGATGTATAGTGTATGTGGTGAGTTGGATGCTCAATGGAAGTGTCCGGATGAGTAAATGGCGGCCGTTTTACTAAAATGGGTCAAAACCGGACATATGGTCAAAAACGTGTAAAAAGTCTTGGGTTAAAAGGTGAAAATGGGTAATTTTATAATTCCTCCCAGTAGGCTAACTTAAAATAGAACTCCTCTCTTTGGAATCACATTAAAAGCTATTATGGATAATTAGTTATGACTAAAACGGCAAATGCCAAATTAACGTTTCAAAAGCCCAAATTGTAGTCGGTTACTAAAATTTGATTTCCCGTTGATTGGTAAAAGTTTAAAAGGTGTGGCTGGACTTTTTGGATAGGTAGAGAGTAGAGCTTTCAAATGGTAAAAACCTCCCACCTGTAGCCTTTGTACATTTTGAGTTATGACTCGATCAAGGCAAGGTATTCCAGAATTTTGGTTTTATTCATAACTTTTGGGTGAAAAAGAGTTTAAAATGGAGTCGATAAGTTGGGTAATGATACATTAATCATGGGTTGAGACTTATTACCTTTGTAATACAGTAGGTAGGGGTCCAAGTGATGAAAGTTAAGTGTTGGTTTAGTTTGTGCGCGACTTGCAAGCCTTTGCCCATACCATGATCCGTAACTTTTATAAAAGCAGATTTTTGCAAGATTTCTTGAAGTATGTATGAAAATAATATTTTCCTTTCATGTTTGGTTTCATTTTGACATAAACATAGAGTTGTAAACTCCAACATATTCATCATGATAATTACATATATATTTTCATTCATGAGTTGAGTATTTCATGATGGCGTCATAGTGACACACATGTTTTTCCTATTTAGGTCATTGAGTTGTGGTGCTGCGAGCTTCTTCTTGATTTTCTTTGATCATTTTCATCTCTTTGCTAACGGTGAGTACATAGCCCCCTTTTTCCATTGATACTTGTTTTAAATTGCGGGGTGAGATTACATGATTGGAACACAAGCATTGATTTTTATCAAACTGTATGCTACCTGAAATTATTATTGCCTAAGTCCCTTTCTGCTAGTTGTTTGCCCCGGAAATCATGAACTGTTAAATCACGTTAGTGAGCGCGAATGTTATGGGTGGATCCATCGGGACTGACTATCCCCGTCCGTCATGATTAAGGTTTGAATAGCCTGTGACGCATTTACATTTGAAATACTTGAGGTAGTTGCAGAATACCTTACATTAGGGGCTCATGAGTTAAGGTTTCGGTGTCATTACTTATGGCAACAATACTTGATTTTTCCCCCCATGAAACTACTATAATACTTGTGTTCTGTTCCTATGATTATTTAATTTACTAAACCTAATGTTATATTCACTCAACTTTTGTTGACGTTTTCGCATGTTTTAATCTCAGGTATAATGCTTAACTTTGAAGGTTGGAAGCTCGATGGATATCAAGCGGATAGGCGTTCTTGTGTTGTTTTAAAAATGGTGCTTGTTGGTCAAGTCATGTGGACTTTAAAACTTGTCTTTGTCTAGTCGTTGTTTAAACTTATGTCATGTATTACTTTAAATCGTGGCCCGCCGTATGAACTCAGATGATTATGTCAAGCACCGTAATGTATGACTTTTCATGTTTTGTTGTGACTTGTAATCCTAGAGTCTTGTATGATGACGTGGTACCCCCTTGACCCATGACCCGAATATATTCCGCATTTTGGGGGTCCCACAGTGAGCACGGTCCAAGGACCGGACCGGACCAGCCAAGACCGGACCGGACCGGACCGAGGACCGAGTTGGTCCATAATGCCGGACCGAGGACCGGACCGAAATGGTACGGTTCGGTCCGGGTCGGTCTTCGGTCCGGTCCGGTCCTACACGGCATAATCGTCGGGTTTTTGGTCGGACCAAGCCGGACCGAACCGGACCGAGACCGAAAGTAACGAAAACCCCGGACCGAAATACGTTCGGTCCAGTCTGGTCCGGTTTTCCGGTCCGGTCCGGTCTCCGGTCCCGTATGCTCACCCCTAATATAGAGTGTGTTCAAAGCGAGTACTAACATTTTCAACAACTTTACGAGGAATAGAGATGTTAACACCATCAAATACGGGATCAGCCACCAAGGTACGAAAGTTGGAAGTAACATTTGGTTGATCCTTTGCACTTCCACCCGCAACTCCAGCATAGGATGTTGACTTACTGATGTCCACAGACTGAACGATAGGGTCACTAGGTATTGTGGATTCATCAACATTATGATTAATTGAATCATCAGCATATGAAACCTTACAAGGGATAACATCAGCATTATTACGATCAACCTTAATTGAATTACATATAGAACCTAATGCTTCCAAGGTTTCCATACGATCTTCATTAGTCAACTCAGATAATAACTCATCATGTTTACCAGCATCAATATCATTAATTAACTTTTGCAAGTCACCCACAGTAGTTAATGGAACTCCAAAAGTGGCAGCAACATCAATACTATACAGTTCTCGGGGCACGTTAATAATAGTAGACGGAGAAACCAAAGGAGAAGATGTACTCACCTTTGGACTACTTCTAAGCTGCATACCAACCCTAGCAGCACCATCTCCAAACGTAGTACCCTTATCACTTGTATTCGACATTCTTGACTGCAACAAGCAAAACGAAACCTAAAAAACCCTAAACAAAGAAAACTAAAAGATCAACACAGCAGCTATGAGATCCACGTCTATCTCATCACGAAAAACCTTTGAAGGAAGGCAATAATATAAATACACGAAGGACTATCTGACTTCCATAATGAAAGTCGATAAGAATTAATAAAGATCCCTAAAGAACGAAAAAACACCAAACCCTAAATGAGAGATCGCACCCTAAATCTTTAGAGAAACATCAATCAAATAAGAAACTTGTTAAATCATTATAATCATAAGATTAACAGATTAAACAAGAGTATTATATGATATTCGGATCAAGAAAGAAGAAGATTATGCGATCAGAATTGATGGAATAGAGGGAGCCGTTTTTTCGCCCATAGAAGAGAGAATTTTAGGTTTTTTTTATGGTCTCTCACAACCGCAAATTATGAGCAAGGATTGAAGATTTGATCTTACTAGTGTGTTTTTTATATCAGAATTGAAAAATATGAGATTTTGATGTTTAATTGACAATTATTTAAGTTTTGTAAGAATAGCTTCACTTGTAAAAAATTATAAGCAAATATTGAAGTTTTGATCTTATTATTGTATATTTTATACTAAAATTGTAAAAATATGAGATATTTTTGTTTAATAAACGATTATTTAAGTTTTGTAAGAATATCTTCACTCGTGCAAATTATGAGCAAAAATTAAAACTTTGATCTTACTAGCGTATTTTTTATATTAGAAATGCAAAACATTATATATTCATGTTGAACAAACGATTATTTAAATTTTGTAAGAATATCTTCACACGTGCAAATTATGAGCGGTGATTGAGGCTTTGATCTTACAAGTGTATATTTTTATTACAAGTGAAAAAATATGAGATATTGATATCTTATATACTATTATATAAGTTTTGTAAGAATATATTCACACATGCAAATTATGAACAAGGATTGAAGATTTGCTCTTACTAGTGTATTTTTTATATTAGAAGTGCAAAAATAGAAGATAATGATGATTAGTAGATAATTATTTAAGTTTTGTAACAATATCTTCACTCGTGCAAATTATAAGCAAATATTGAAGCTTTGATTTTATTAGTGTATTTTTTATACTAAAAGTGCAAGAATATGAGATATTCATATTTAATAGACAATTATTTAAGTTTTGTAAGAATATCTTTACGCCCGGCATTTATACGGGGATATATTAGCTACAATTTATTATAGCTAATTTAGCTACATTTTGTGCTAAAATCATAAGTCTTATGTGTCTGAAAGTGAGTCCATGAGTCTTCTGTGTGAATCTTTGAGTTATTTCTTGTGTATTTTATGAGGAGGATTGTAGCCAAGTTATCCCCCATTTATATTTATTAGTGATCTAGGATTATTTTATAAAGGCATGTTTGGTATAAGGAATTTGATTATGAGGAATGACAATGAAAGTTATATACAGTGTTTGTTTACACCAAATGGGTTTTGGTTTAGGAATCTATCATACTACCCAATAGAGGTACTTATCATAAGTTTGATTCCTTTTTACTTTTTTCGCTCAAGTGCACTTCAGGTCATTATTTTAAACTTTTCTGTTCATTATTCTGGCGTTTTTAAGTTACGTGTTAAGTTGTCGTTAAACCGGGAAGTTGTCTCGTGTAAATCTGAAAAACGTCATCGGATGCGTTCCGGCTTCGGACCAAGTTTAGTCTGCTTATATCATACGTGATATGATTATTCTATAGAGTTACGTAGGTTACGTACATTATCGTTTACGATTTCCTCGTACATTTTACGTTTTTCGCGTTTTAGGTCAAACGGAGACCCGAAAACTTACCACATTTGCATGAAAACCCGAGATATCTTTTAGTACGTGTTATAATGTCCAAAATTTCGTTCACCCTTCCCCTCTTGATCTATTCGGACGTCCAAACCCAAACAATGTGACCTTGAGTCCTAAATTAATTCTTGAAGCATCTTTTTAAAATTTCCATGCATGTGTTCATGTAAGCATAAGATAGTGACACTTGAGGAAGTCACTCTCATGCACTCTTCACTAGTTAAACATCCCCATGTGACTTGTGCTTGACCAATTGACTAGTGTTTTGACCCCTTTGATACTTAAACTTGGATACTTGCAAATTTGACTCATACTTGGTCTTTCTTTTGCCCCTTGTAGCCGAACCATCAAACATCCATACAAGGGTTCAAGTCAACTTGCTAGCCACTTGGTTGAACCATGTGTGACCCTAAACCCTAGCTATTCTTGTATAAATACCACACCTTATTTCATTTTAGGTTTACCTTTCATTTTACCAAGCCACAAAAACTTTTCTCCTCTTTTCCCTTGTTCTTGAAACTCACGGCTCAAACACCCTTAATAGGTTTCCATATCTTTGATTTCTCTTCAAGATCTAGTGTTCCTAACTTTTATTCAAGGTTATTTAAGGAAGATACAAGTGTTGGTTCATTTACTTAAGGGTTCTTGTTCAAGATTTATATTAGGGTTTCAAGGGTTTTTACTTAGTTTTCAAGATCTAGGGTTATTAGTTTAGATCTTGTGTTTCCTTCTTGTTCTTCACGTCTTGTAAGCTTACCTGGAAACTCTTACCTTCATTTCTACTTTCATTTCTATCTTTACTTATGTTCTTTCATAGATCTTTGAAGTCCTATGGTGTTTGTGTGATTTTTCAAAAAGAAATGAACAATTAAGAAAAAATAATTAAGTTGTTAGGTTTCTTTTTATATGCATATCTTAATTTAGGGGTTTAAAGTGAAGTGATTAGGTGTTGAAATATGACGGGGATGGATAAGCTAGAATCATAAGTGTGGTATTTGTTTGTTGGGTATAGTTATGAATGAAGTTTAGGTTAGAATAAGCGCTATTGAGAAGTTGAGGTTGATTTTTAAAAGCGTTTTGATAACATTTGGTCGATGTTCAAAATTAATATTAGGGTTAAGGGATGATTAAAAATGTTGTAAAGTGTTAAAAGTCTAAGATTATGGTGGTTTATGATTCCTCAGTCGTTTCGATATATAGAACGTTAAAAACAGACTTAAAACGACCTAGTTATAAGCAAATGAAACTTGAAATAATTTTTCGGCAAAAGGGAAATTCGGGTGATCAGACCACATAATAAAACGGGCGATTCGGAGCCTTTCGGGTCCGAATCGGCTTATGTATAACGCACGAAAGTTGTCTGGAACGAGATTTTACTATAATATAGCGAACCGTTTAGCTGGAAAGTCAAAAACGAGAGAAATTTTTACCACGAAACGAAAAAACAGATTTTTGTTGAAACATCCTAAAATATGATTGTTGATTGGAAGTTCAAATGGGGTTTTTGGACACTTTTGGGCTTGTTTGAGCTTTAAAAAACATAGGCAAAACTATATTAACGTTTATATATAACTATATTAACATATTTTTTCGGGAAAGCATTAATAGATGGTTTTCCAAAAATAATAAGATTAGTGAATATTAGTGAGATAGAGATGGAAGGTAGATGTTTATGATTCACTAGTGCGTTTATGGAATTGTGGACTTAGCAAATATAGGGGACGGTATTAACATCTCGAAACTAAAAACTTTCCTAAAATGGAAACTTACTAAAAATAGCAATTTTCGGTTAAACGTCGAAACTTAACGAAGAAATTTATAATATTATTTAGTCACGTTTTTTTAAATAAACTAAAGCACAAACACACATGGATGTCTTTTTCTCTTATCAACGTTTCGTACAAGTTTCGTATACTTTCCGTTTTCCTAAGACGCGTAGTTTATTTAGGTCGCGTGTAGGACCTCTTGGCTTTATATCTCTTCGTTGATTATTATCTCACCAATTGCTTAATGTGAGTTCATAGCCCCACGTTTCTAACTGATTTTACTTACGTTTCATAGCTTTGGGGTGAGAACATTGTTGTTTTCAAATAAAATGGACACAAGTACTTTACGTGAGATTTTTCATATTTACGTGTTGCCTAAGTAGCGTACGGACCACTATTGCCCAAATTTATCATGAACCGTTAATTTCTAACTTGACCTTTGTGATAATTAAGCGTGAATGTTATAAATATATCTATGAGCATGATTATCCACTCCCGGGTAAGTAGCACTTTTATTATGTTCAACCAAACCTATGAATTCACCAACACTATGTTGACGTTTTAGCAATGTTTTCAGGTGCTTAGATGTGGATGTATTTGATTGCTATATGGTGTCGACTTGCATTGGCCCGATTTTCAAGAATTTATCAACTGATTAAACATTGTTGTCAATTTCCAAAACTTATATTCGCTTTCGTGTATTATCTTTGAACTTATGTAAAACTTTAACTATTTTATGTAATGCAACGATTTTTGGAATTTGTGAAACGTACCTTTTAGAGGCGTTCTTTGTACTTTGTGTGATGTATGTTATGACGTCACGCCTTCGGACATGTATACCGTTCAGGCCCCGTTTGGAGGTGTGACAGATTGGTATCCAGAGCCAAGGTTATAAAGAACCAGGTACTATATTTAGGTCCGGTCTATAACCAATATGTTATCCTACGTGTTTCTACTTGCTTACGTATATAATTACTATCGATAAGGTATAGAGGTAATTAATTAAAATACAATTTCGTAACTATATACTTTTAATTTTGCCAATAATGTTTACATCACATCATTAACAATTCTGCATTGCACGCACTTGCATGATTTCATATAAAGGGGATTTATATAAAAAAATTCTTGTACGGGTTATGGCAGCTTCGTCATTTCTATTTACCCGGATTCATCATATGAGAGTGTGGGATCCTCTATCCCGTGAGTCATTCTTATTAGTTCTATTCCTATTAAGGTCCATGTTGCACCGGAGGTATGGGAGCTGCAGTTGATTTCACTGTCGGGGTACTTGAGCTTGATACTCATTCATCATCAGAGTCTGATCCTTTAGAGAGTTCAGTACCTCCTGTACTAGTAACACCCATGGTTTCACCCTTTCTATGTTTGGATGATTCAGAGACAAACAAAGGCATGTATCATCTACACCTCATGATGCTATGGTTGCTAGATGGAGGAACAGAATTGCATCACGATCATCATCACTGACTACTTCTAATTCAGAGATCCCTGCTACTCCTATTCCACCAGCACCACCTACTATTGTTGCACCATCTAATGATATCATCTCACTTGTTGTTGCACCACCCGGGATTCATTGACGACGAGCTATTCTTATCCGACCTGGGCAGGACATTCCTGTCGATCGACTTTATCGCACACATCCTGGTGGGCCATGTAGGGCTTTGACCGCAAGGAAGTCGGTTAGACCCTTACCTTCTCACCGCTTGGCATTGAGGTACACATCACATCATTTAGATCGTTTTACTTCCGGATCATCATCAGACCATTCATCTTCCGATCATTCATCAGCAGACCATTCTTCAGCAATCAACTTCAGGTTATTCTACATCAAATCAGTCCTTTATCTATGCATTTCTTCACCATCACTACCCCTGCATGAGGCCAAGGTTATGGCTACAGTCAACTATGTCCGACACACGTTTCTCTCATACTACAGAGAGTTCTCTTTCTGATTCACCGGCTACTACTTCGGATAGACATTTACATTCACCATCTCATTCTGCGATACCATCTCGCAAGAGGTGCAGGTCTTCTGCTACTTTTGTGCCTTTATCTATCCCTACTTCAAGAGCATTAGTTCCTACTCGTGTTGATCTCCTTTCGCCTCGCAAGAGCTTTAGGGATTCTATTTCACCAGAGGATAGTGTTGAGGAGGATATCGATGCAGATGTGTAAGCGGATATCGAGGCTGATGCTGCGGCTATTAAGGTTGCAACAGATATGGATGTTGAGGCTGGGGTTGATGTTGTTATAGGTATAGAGACCGGGGATGACATAGAGGATGAGGATGAGGGCGAGGCCGAGTCCAATGATAGAGGTACTATGGAGGTTGGAGTGGATGTGGTTGTCAGGATTGATATCCCAAACGATATGCTTATGCCCGATGCTATAGAGCGTTTGGAGCAGGTTAAGGAGGTTGTACATGATATTTATGGGCAGATTATGAACATACCTCTTCAGAGGGTAGAGGACATTGAGACGAGATAGAGACAGTTAGAGGCAGAGAGTTTGATTGCTAGTGGAGAAAGAGCTGGTTTGCTTGATCATGTTGCGGCCTTGGAGAGGAGCAACGCGAGGCTTCGAGGCACCTTGATGATGGAGAGTGCAAGATTCGATAGGCTTCGAGGACGCATGGGCTTTATGGAGGGTGAGCTCTGATAGATCTGTAGGTTCTGTTACTATGACAGGTTGAGGTTTAGGAGATTAGAGGCATTTGCTGCGAGATGTTTGGGTTTTCGTCCCTAGAGTAGTACTATCACGATCTGTGTATGAACTTTAGACTAGTGGTAGAACTGGTTGTTAGTAGTAGTATTAGTGTAAATCAAGTTCCCCGTTATGGGTTGATTGTAACCGACTATGATGCTTTATATGATATGAAAAGCTTATTATGATTCTCTCGCGTGTTTATCTTTCATTGTTATTTACTCGTTCTGGCAAAATGTGTTTTATTGTATTTTTAGCTTTACCTTATAAATCTTATCTACCGTTTATAATAACTAAGTCTCGTATCGAATCTTACCGCGTGCTATGTCTTGTGTTTAGATCATGACTATCACTCGCTCTGGTATGACCCCTAGGCAATTGAAGAACTCATTAACCAACGAGTGGCGGAGACGTTGGCTACTTATAAGGCAAATCGTGCTGCTGAACTGGTTGTTGAAAGTCAAAGCCAGAATAGAGATGATGATGACAACCAAAATGACAGGGGAATGGAGACAGAAATGGTGGTGGAAATAGAAACAGAAATAAAGGAGGCAATGAGAATGGAAATCCCAATAGGAATGATAGAGGTGTTATGCATGTCGCCCATGAGTATACTTACCATGATTTTGTGAAGTGTTAACCACTCAACTTCAAAGGAACTGAAGGAGTTGTCGGGTTGACCATGTGGTTCGAGAAGATAGAGACAATATTTCACATCAGCAATTGTCCAGAGAGGTACCAAGTTAAGTATGTTACGTGCACTCTATTGAATAGTGCATTAACTTGGTGGAATGCACACAAGAGAACCATTAGAGCTGATGCTGCATTTTCCATGTCTTGGAGAGAGCTTATGAAGCTAATGTCTGAGGTGTATTGCCCAAGAAATGAAATTTAGAAAATGGAATATGAGCTGTAGAACTTGACCGTGAAGAATAATGATTTGGCTGTTTATACTCAAAGATTCTAAGAGCTTACTATGTTGTGTACTAAGATGGTCGAGGAGGAGGATCGGGTTGAGAAGTTCATTGGAGGTCTCCCTAATAACATCCAAGGGAATGTAATTGCTGCTGAGCCCACAAGACTACAAGATGTTGTCCGTATTGCTAACAACTTGATAAATCAAAAGTTGAAAGGTTATGTTGTGAGAAATGCTGAGAACAAGAGAATGTTAGATAAGAACCAGAGAGACAACTGTGGGCAACAACCACTAGTTAAAAGGCAGAATTTTGGAGGTCAGAATGTGGCAAGAGCCTACATGGTTGGTAACAATAAAAGAAGGGGATATGTTGGGCCTTTGCCGTACTGCAAGAAGTGTAAGCTACATCATGAGGGGTAATGCACTGTGAGATGTAGTAACTGTAAGAAAGTTGGACACATGGCAAGGGATTGTAAAGACATAGTTGCTACAACTACTCGAGGAGCCCTAGAGCCGAATCAGAAGGTTGGTACTTGTTATGAGTGTGGGAGGCAGGGACACTATAAGAGTGACTGCCCAAAGCTAAAAAATCAGAACCGTGGGAACAAGACAGGAAACAAGACAAATAAAGCAAGAGGGAAGGCATGTGTGCTAGAAGGAGGAGAAGCAAACCCGGATTCCAACGTTGTCACGGGTGCGTTTCTTCTCGATAATCGTTATGCTTCTATGTTATTTGATTCGGGTGCCGATAGGAGTTTTGTGTCAACTACATTTAGTGCTTTACTTGATGTCATCCCATCTACACTAGACGTTAGCTATGCTGTCGAATTAGCCGATGGGAGAGTTGCTGAAACTAATATTGTGCTTAGAGGCTGTACGTTAGGATTGTTAGGTCACCCATTCAATAATGACCTAATTCCCGTAGAACTTGGTAGTTTTGACGTCGTCATCGGCATGGATTGGTTAGCGAATCATCATGCGGTGATCGTTTGTGATGAAGAGATTTTATGTATTCCTTATGGAAATGAAGTCCTGATAGTCTAAGGTGATAGGAGTGGCAAAGGAAAGAAGTCAAAGTTGAGCATTGTATCGTGCACTAAAATACATAAATATATTAAGAAGGGTTGCCAAACTTTTCTGACACAAGTTACGAAAAAGGAAACCGAAGACAAGTCAAAGGAGAAGCGACTTGAAGACGTGCCGATTGTACAGGACTTTCCGGAAGTATTTCTAGAAGACTTGCCTAGATTATCACCGACTTGACAAGTTGAATTTCAAATTGACTTAGTCCCTGGTGTTGCACCTGTAGCACGAGCCCCGTATAGATTAGCCCCGTCAAAAATGCAAGAATTGTCTGCTCAGTTGCAAGAACTTTGTGACAAGGGATTTATACGACCAAGTTCCTCACACCGGGGAGCTCTGTTTCATTTGTCAAAAAGAAATATGGATCTTTTTGGATGTGTATTGACTACCGTGAACTAAACAAACTTACTGTGAAGAACCACTACCCACTTCCGAGAATTGACGACTTGTTTGATCAGTTGCAAGGGGCAAAAGTCTACTTTAAGATCGACCTGAGATCTGGTTATCACCAACTCAGAGTTCGGGAGGAAGACATTCCAAATACGACATTTAGGACACGCTACGGTCACTACGAGTTTCAAGCGATGCCGTTTGGACTGACCAATGCACCGGCGCTATTCATGGATCTGATGAATCCGGTATGCAAGCCATGTCTGGATAAATTCGTGATAGTCTTCATCGATGACATTTTGATCTACTCCAAGAATAAGAAGGACCATGAAGAGCACCTTAAGTTAATTTTGAGATTTATTAAGAAGGAAGAATTGTACGCCAAGTTTTCAAAGTGTGAATTTTAGCTTTCAAAGGTACAGTTTCTCGGTCACATGATTGATAATGAAGGCATTCACGTAGACCCAACTAAGATTGAGTCAATCAAGGATTAGGCATCGCCCATGACTCTAAAATAAATTAGTCAATTTCTAGGAATTGTCGGCTATTACCGACGATTTATCGAAGGTTTCTCAAAAATTGTCAAGCCTATGACGAAGTTGACTCAAAAGAGCGTAAAGTTTGATTAGGGTGAAAAGAGAGAAGCTGCATTTCAATTATTGAAGCAGAATTTGTGTAGTGCTCTGATTTTGGCCTTACCTAAAGTTAGTGATAACTTTGTGGTATATTGTGACGCTTTACATAAAGGGTTGGGCACGGGTTTGATGCAAATGGAAAAGTCATAGCCTACGCGTCACGCCAACTCAAAATTCACAAGAAGAATTACACTACACATGACTTAGAACTGGGAGTTGTAGTGTTCGCTCTCAAAATGTGGAGGTGTTATCTGTACGACACGAAGTGCGTTGTGTTCACTGATCATAATAGTTTGCAACATATTATTGATCAGAAGAAGTTGAACATGAGACAACGCCGACGGTTAGAACTGTTGAGTGATTACGACTGTGAGATTCGTTATCACCCGAAGAAGGCGAACGTGGTGGCTGATGCACTAAGTCGAAAGGAAAGGATTAAGCTGCTACGAGTTTGAGCCTTGGTTATGACTATTTGTTTAAATCTTCCCAAGAAAATTTTGAATGCTCAAGCTAAGGCAAGAAAAAAGGAAAATTACATAACTGAATATTTGTGTGGTATGATTAAGAAGCTTGAACCCCGTGCTGACGGAACGTTATGTTTGAAGAATACGAGTTGGATCCCTTGTTTTTGTGACTTGAGATCTTTGATTGTGCACGAGTCGCCTAAGTCTAAGTATTCGATCCACTCTGGATCAGACAAGATGTACCAAGATTTGAAGAAACTGTATTGGTGGCCCAATATGAAAGCAGAGATTGCCGCCTATGTCAGTAAGTGTCTGACATGTGCCAAGGTCAAAGCTGAATACCAAAAACCATCTGGTTTGTTGGTTCAACCTGTGATCCCAGTATGGAAGTGGGAAAACATTACAATGGATTTCGTTACTAAGCTACCGAAGACGTCGACTGGACAAGACACAATTTGGGTAATTATCGACTGCCTTACTAAATCCGCTTATTTTCTACCAATAAAGGAGAACGACTCAATGGAGAAGTTGACTAGAAAATTCTTTAAGGAAGTAGTCACGAGGCATGGTGTGCCAGTTTCGATCATCTTTGATCGAGATGGTAGGTTCACATCTTAATTCTGGAAATCGCTTTAGAAAGCTCTAGGTACTCAATTGGATATGAGGACCGCTTATCACCCTCAAACCGATGGCCAAAGTGAAAGGACCATCCAAACCTTAGAAGACATGTTACGTGCTTGTGTGACCAATTTTGGAAAAGGTTGGGATAGGCATCTACCCTTGGTAGAATTTTTGTACAACAATAGTTATCACACGAGTATCAAAGCTGCACCATTCAAAGCACTGTATGGTCGTAAGTATAGATCGCCTGTCTGTTGGGCTGAGGTTGGAGATGCTCAACTTACTGGCCCAGAGATTGTTCATGAAACTACAGAAAAGATCATCCAAATCAAGAAGCGTATTCAAGCTACACGTGATAGACAGAAGAGCTACGCCAATAGGAGACGTAAGCCATTGGAGTTTCAAGTTAGAGATAAGGTTATGTTGAAAGTATCGCCATGGAAAGCGGTGATACGTTTCGACAAATGAGGGAAGCTGAACCCTCATTATATTGGACCTTTCAAGGTTCTTGCTAAAGTTGAAACAGTGGCTTATCGACTTGAACTCCCAGACCAGCTAAGCCGTGTTCATAGTACTTTTCACGTTTCCAATCTAAAGAAGTGTTGCTTCGACGAACCACTAGCTATCCCGTTAGATGAAAATCATATTGATGACAAGCTAAATTTTGAGCTTGTTTGAGCTTTAAAAACATAGGCGAAACATATAGTAACACTTATATATTAACTAGGAGCATTAGTAACGTCATTAACATATTTTTGGGAAAGTATTAGAGTTTCCAAAAATAGTAAGATTAGTGAATATTAACGAGATAGACATGGAAGGTAGATGTTTAGGATTCACTAGTACGTTTATGGAATTGTGTACTTAGCAAATATAGGGGATGGTATTAACGTCTTGAAACTAAAAACTTTCCTAAAATGGAAACTTACTAAAAATAGCAATTTCTGGTTAAACGTCAAAACTTAACGAAGAACTTTATAATATTTTTTAGTCACGTTTTGTTAAATAAACTAAAGCACAAACACACATGGATATCTTTTTCTCTTATAAACATTTCGTACAAGTTTCGTATACTTTCCGTTCTCCTAAGACGTGTCGTTTATTTAGGTCGCGTGTAGGACCTCTTGGCTTTATATCTCTTCGTTGATTAATATCTCACCAATTGCTTAAGGTGAGTTCATAGCCCTACTTTTCTAACTAATTTTACTTACGTTTCATAGCTTTGGGGTGAGAACATTATTGCTTTTAAATAAAATAGACACAAGTACTTTACGTGAGATTTTCCCTATTTACGTGTTGCCTGAGTAACATACAGACCACTATTGCCCAAATTTATCATGAACCATTAATTTCTTAACTGACCTTTGGTTAAATAAGCGTGAGTGTTATAAATAGATCTATGAGGACTGATTATCCCCGTCTGGGTAAGTAGCACTTACTAGTTGCGGTGATGCCGAACTAACAGACGTATAACATGTCGGATTTCGTTTAGGTGATATTGGTCAGATACCTGTAGGACAAGCATTTCTTAGCATATTTAAATGCTCCATGCCTATTGAGCTTCAGTGTCATGAGCTTAGTGCAATGTAAATAACTTTTATTTTTGTGAAATTGTATCTGTTATAATTATCACATGCGTTTTGGAAATATTGTGGTCCACCTTATTATGTTTAAACAAAACCTATGAATTCATCAACATTATGTTGACGTTTTAACAATGTTTTTAGGTGCTTAGCTGTGGATGTCTTTGATTGCTATATGGTGTCGACTTGCATTGGCCCGATTTTCAAGAATTTATCAACTTATTAAACATCGTTGTCAATTTCCAAAACTTATATTCGCTTCCGCATATTATCTTTGAACTTATGTAAAACTTTAACTATTTTTATTTAATGCAACGATGTTGGATTTCTGGAACGTACCTTTAGAGGTCGTTTTTTGTACTTTGTGTGATGTATATTATGACGTCACACCCCCGAACATGTATTCCGTCCAGGCCCCGTTTGGGGGTGTGACACCTTAAGTGGGAGAGTTTACAGCCATGATGTGGGATTATTGGCACTAAATAGGTCATTAGGATAGTTGGGGGTTAACCATTGTAGACTAGATGATCACCCTTCGTGCCCAACGGGGACCTGAGATCGTAAGATGCATAGGAATGCTCACTTGACCCTGTTGATATTAGAACCACCATAAACGATAAGTAGACATTGCACTAGGAAACGTTAATCATAACTATGACAAATGAATAACTAGGCTAGTACTCTTTTCTCCTTGATCAATTCTCGTAATTTAATTTCATGTTTTATTTCCTTTAATCATGTTTAATTATCTTCAAACCAATTCAATTCAATTTTAATTAGTGACACATTCAAATTAAGACTATAAAACTTAGCTCTTGTGATGACCTCGGATTTACCAATCCTGCACTACACACGATCGGGTTCTCTGCCCGCTAGTGCGTTGTAGACCATAGCTAATCGAGTTTTATAAATTTAAAAGTTGGTAAAATTAATTTCATACGAAATCACGCATCAAGTTTTTGGCGCCGCTGCCGGAGAGCTAAAATTAGTTTATAATTTGAATACCTGTTTTTGTTTGTCTAAAGCTTAATAACTAACTTTCTGTTAAATATTAATTGCATGAAACAAGATGGGTGACGCCGACATCAACACGCTCACGATGGAGTAGTATTTGGCATTGACTCGTGGAAACCAGGCACCGGGCTTGGTTAAACCAGAAATCAAAGGCGATGTCAATTTCGAGATCAAAAGTCAATTCATGAGGGTATTAAGAGAAGACACATTCTCAGGGAACAAAAATGGCGATGCTTATGAACACGTGGAAAGAATTTTGGACATCGTCAGTTTGTTTAACATTCTGGGAGTTACACATGACACAGTCATGCTGCGTGTATTTCCCATCACCCTCACTAGAGCTGCAAAAAGGTGGGTGGATAAATTATCTCCAAGAACCATCAACACCTGGGATTTGCTCAAAAACGCCATCATTCAAAGGTACTGTCCACCATCTAAAATAGCTAAGCAACTCGAGGAGATCCACAACTTCAAGCAGAAAGGTGATGAAACATTATACCAAGCTTGGGAAAGGTACAATAACCTCCTGTACAAGTGCCCAACACATGACTTAAACAGTCATCAGAAGGTCAACATCTTCTATAATGTGTTGGACACTATGACTCGCTAACTACTGGATTTGCAAGGACCAATACCTAATAAGACACATGCTTAAGCATTAAATGCAATCCATACTATGGCTGACCATTCCAAAAATGGCACGACGAATCGACTAGCAGGAGGATGAGTCATGATAGCTCAGTTAGGATTGCAGCTATCACTAATAAACTAGATAGCCTTGGGAGAGACATGAAGAAGCTGGAAGAGAATGTACATGTTATCCAAGTAGAATGTGAAAACTATAGAGGATATCACCTTAACAAGGAATGTCAGCTACACGAAGAGGTTAAAAGCGTCGAGGAAGTCAAATATGGAGAATTCAGACGAACCTTCCCAAATAATAACAGGAACGGTGCTAGATATCGTGTAGGTCCCCCCGTGATACTACACTCGTGTGGATAATCGCCCGCCTTTTGGTAAGAAGAAACCAAACCTCAAGGAGCTAATGAACAAGCACATCGAAGAGTCGACACGAAAAAGAGCAAAAATGGAAGAATGGATGACCAAGCTTCAGGGGAGCACATAATTAAATATTAGGAACCAAAATGCTTCATTAGAGAATCTGGAAACACAAATTGAGCAGCAGGCAAAAGATTACAAAGTAAGGGCTGCTAATGAAGTTCCTGATCTATCAGTTGGCCAGTGCAAAACAATCTTTGCTAACAACGAAGAGACGACAGATGAAGCCTCCTCTAAGGGAACTATTAAACTTTAAGGAGGATCCTTTATTCCTGATGATAATGAGCTGGTTTCTAAGGAAACGGAGGAAATACCACAAGGAGTCTTGTCATGCCAACTACCACTAAAAGAATTAAATCCAGGAAGTTTTACTCTTCCCTGCACAAACAGTAGTTTGAACTTTTATACAATGGCAGACTTAAGAGCTAGTGTTAATATCATGCCAAGATTGATGTTTAACCATCTAAAATTAACAAATCTAAAAAATACTGATATGTTGGTTGAAATGATGGATATGATAAAAAAAGGCTTATGTGGGATTTGTTGAGAACGTCCTGGTTAAAATCGATAAGTTTTTATTCCCATATGACTTTATGATTATCGATATGCTAGGTGACCCTAATGAAACCATGATTCTAGGTAGACCATTCCTTGCCACTATTCATGTTATAATTGATGTTTTTGATAAGGAAATTTCATTAGGGGTAGGGGATGACATGATTGTTTTTTATATGAATGGTAACATGCACCATCCGGTTGTCCTTGTAAAAAATGTGTGCATGATCAATGAAGTCCAAGAGGAAGAATCATTCAACCCTCTTGAAATAGGCAATGATCTTTTCTTGTACGATTCCTCTTTGTGTTCAGAGTTCAAAAATCCTTCTCACCTATGTTTAACTAATCAAAACAACAAAGATACTTTTATTAGTTATGAAATGCAGGAAGACCGCGAAGGAGAAAAAAGGATGACAAAGATGGCTGAACCTAAGGCAACAACTTAAAGATTTCATTACTGTAGACAACTTCAAGTTTTGAGAGATGGCGAATTTAAGTTTTAGCCCACATGTGACCCGACTATGAAAGCATGCAACGACGGAGATAGAATCCATGGACTAGATGAACAAGAAAACATAAAGCAGTGGGAATGCGATCGTGATGATAAAAGACAAAATGAAAAGGGAAAGGAAATACTTTTCCCTGACCTTCTCCTAATTAAGTACATAAATAACAAGATAGATGACATGGTTAGGGCAAGAAGGTATATTGAGTGGTGTGGCGATAATAACATACCACTAGATTATGGAGGCACATCTGTTCCACACCACGCCTTAGCTCCTGAGAGAATTCTTAATCCTAGTAACCAGGAGAATCCGACGTTAAACAATAAATCCTATTTCACCAACTCTTCACCGGTAAACAAAAAAAAACTACAACCGAGGGATTACTCATTTGAGGAATGGTTGAAAGTAAAGATCGAACATGCAAACGTGGATATTTGTGAAAAACGTCATGCTCAACAAATGAATCCTTTATAGTTTTGACATGGAAGCTGATTTTGCAGGAATACGCAATGACCCATATTCTAGGAGTTTAGAGGAATATACGGCGGTGTTCGATAACGAAATTGAGCAGTTGGCAACTGAGTATGAGTTAAGGATAGGAAAGAAGGGGTATATCCTGGACGATATATGGGAAAAATGTAAACAATTCCATGGGGGAACACCATACCTATGGCATGACAGAGGTCATGGGGAAGCAGAAAAATAGGAGAGTGGCCTGGACAATAAGTATTACGACCCACCTCTAGTATGTGTGGAGACGTTTGAGGTAAAACGATACTCACTATGGAAAGGGAAAAGTTTCGTCTGTGTGACCAAACAGTTAGATGAAGACTTACATTTAGGACGAGTAAATGGGGTAATTTTCAGAGGTATGATTCGGACTGAGATAGACACAGGAGGAAGCGTCTAAAGAGAGACGTAGACACAAACCACACCAATGATGATCATATCATTAAAAACCTTACAAACACTAAAGATGTTTAGGTCACTGAACCACTATCCTCTTCAACTGAGGATGCTTCAGCACCAACCACAGTATCATCAATTCCTACTAAAACTCCCTCTCCAACCCCATCCATGGCCACTCTAGCTCCTTAAGACATATGGTCAAGAGACAAACACATTAAGCTGGTTAACATTATAGGTAATCCAGGAGCTGAAATGCTTATAAGGGCAATGGCTAAGGAACTAAGTACTGCTTCAGTTCATGAATGTTGATTTGTAGCCTTCTCTTTGAAGAAGAACCTAAAAGGTATTTGAAGCACTTAAACATCCTGGATGGGTTGATGCCATGCAAGAGGAACTGAACCAATTTTCCAGAAACAAAATTTGGACATTGATTTTTCAATAAAAGGATGAAACTAGCAAGGCAAGACTTGTAGCTCAAGGCTACAGGCAAGAAGAAGGCATTGACTGTGATGAAATCTTTGCTCCAGTTACAAGACTTGAAGTAATTAGAATATTTCTTGCTTTTTCTACTTACATGAACTTCACAGTTTATCAAATAAATGTCAAAAGTGCATTCCCAAATGAAAAAAGAGAAAGAGGAAGTTTATGTCCAATAAACTCTAGGTTTTGAGAGCAATGAGTTTCCAAACCATGTTTGCAAACTAGCCAAAGCCCTTTATGGACTTAAAAAGCTCCAAGAGCATGGGATGAAACCCTCTCAAACTCCTTCACTAAACACAAGTTTATGAAAGGAAAGATAGATAATACATTGTTTGTCTACAAAACCAAAACTGATGGTATCTTGGTTCAAATCTATGTTGATAATATCGTCTTTGGGTCCACAAGCACAAAGCTTTGCAAAAAATTTGTCAAGCTTATAACTCAAAAGTATGAAATGATCATGATGGGTGTCCTCACCTATTTCCTTGGATTTCAAATTAAACAATATGAAAAAGGCATTTATATCAACCAAGAAAATATGTCAAGGATCTGCTGAAGAAGTATAAATGGTTCATTAGTGAAAACTCTAATGGTACCCCCTAATAACTTAGGACCTGATCTCAATGGCAAAGCTGTAAATGAGACTCGGTACAGAGGTATGATTGGATCACTTATGCACCTTACTGTAAGCAGACCTGACATTTAATTCTCAACTTGTCTTTGTACAAGATATTAAACAAATCCTAATGAATCTCACCTTATTGTTGTTAAGAGAATTTTCAGGTACCTGAAATGTACTCCTAGTCTTGGTCTTTAGTATCCAAAATGCTCAGGTTTTAATCTAAAAGGATACTCAGACTCTGACTATGTTGGATGCAACATGGACATGAAAAGCACTTCAGGTGCTTTTCAGTTGCTAGGAGGCAAACTTGTGTGCTATAGTGCTAAGAAACAACAATCTGTAGCTATGTCTATAGCTGAAGTTGAATATATAGTTGCTGATGGATGTTGTGCCAATATACTTTGGATGAAGAGTCAACTCAGTGACTATTGACATTATATATAAGAAAGAACCCATACTTTGTGATAACACAAGTGCTATTGCAATCTCAAGTAATCTAGTTTTGCACTTAAGAACAAAGCATATTGATATCAGATATCACTTTAACATAGATCATATCATAAAAGGGGACATTGAATTGCATTTTATTCCCACTCAATATCAACTTGTTGATATCTTCACCAAGCCTCTAGAGGAACAAACTTTCAAAAGATTAATAGTTAAACTTGGTATGCTGAACATAGATGACTCAAAACCTGAACCCTCAAATGATTTATCAAATGAAAACTGAAGGGGTTCAACATATGTGTCAAAACCGAATAAAACAATTTTACTCTTTCAGTTCAGTTTGTATCACTTATTTGTATATTAACAAGTGCGCTAACGATCTATGTTACATTTGGTCTAGAGTAATCAAAACCGCACTAGTGATTTAGTGACCATCCGCTTTAAGCTTATGACTATGTGATACTTGTCCAAATTTTAATCAGTTTAGCATAACATAACACCAAACCTGAACCTAGTTTAGCTTTTTCAAACTTCAATCAATGGGTCAGTTTTTAAAGAAAAAGATATTTCCAAAATTAATATAATTTTCATTAAGTAATTTCTTATCAAAGAAGTTACTTATTTTTAATATTATTAAAATATGATATCCAAACATTCGAATGACCTCACCTCATCTCAACTACTTTTGCTTTGAATAGACGATTATTTACTATTCTAGGTGTTACAAAAAGCATGGTGCTAACATTCATTAAATGCAATGTTTTAGCGCACGTTCAAAACAAACCCTAAAGACCTTGCATAAACTTTGTAACTTCCAATGGCAGTTATTAATTTCTTTGAAAAGTTTCAACACATTCCCCAATCACTTCACATAAATAATATAACATCACATAAAAACAATCACTTTAACAAAATCAAAATCCTCTCATCAATAACACAGACAAAGAAATAAAAAACATTAAACCCTCACAAAAACAACAATGGTAGATGAATAAAACCCACAACCACCACCACTACAAACACCACCAACACAACAGGCTCAACTAGAATAACCAGATTCTCCCATTACTTATGATCTTACACCACAAGTTGATTATAATCCTGACCAAATCAACATCAAAACCAACAATGAAGTTGCACTTTTTTTATCCTGAACATAACAAGTCGGATTACTACAAAGTAGTATTTGATTTCATCTCCAAGTGTGAATGGAAAGAAGTAATGGACGCCTGTCCTAAAAGGAATAGAGCTGGATGGTCCACATTCTACTCTCAGATAAGGAAAAGACTAGATTCCTTACACAAGACTGAAGCAAAGTTGGAACTGGACTTCAGTAAACCACTGGATGAACTAGACCCTATCATCAAGCTGAACATTCTTGCTAGGAAGAAGAAGAAGAATGCTGATGACCTCCATGATTACTTCAAGTCTACCAAAAGGTACAAAAGGTCAGTTCAGTTTGTTGATCATCAAGCTGGGACAGTTCTCAATGAACCATCCTTAGGTATGATCCTGTTCAACTCTAGTCAAAGGAAAGAATTCATCAGCATTGAAGATTTTGAAGTGCTGAACAATGAGATGCTGTACAATGTATACGAAATTTTCTTTAGACTTCATAAAGGGTCTAGAATCAATGATCTTGCTAGGACTTTCAGTACCTTCTTAGTTGCTAAAGTTGAAAAGAGAAATCTGAATCTTGACAAGCAAATGAGGCTCATTGAACAACTAAGGCATAATGAATGTAAACTTTTGTAGTAACTTATCTTTTGTAATGTATTGTAATGAAAGTTGTTATGAATGTATAATAGTGTACGTTGTTCTTTAGTTCATCGGTTTGTAAGAAGAAGTTTTTTGCTCATTTACAATGATATTAGCTTAGGCTATTTGTATATTTAATTAAGGGGAGATTGTTAGGTCTGTTCAGTGCCCTTCAGTCTCTTAGTAGATTTAAACATAAAATACCATAAGTCAAGTCTGCTGAAGACAGTTCAGCTTCAGTTCTTCAGGCACTTAGAAGATCAACTAGTATCTTCACTTTAGTTTATGTGGCAGTTCAGAAACTGAAGAAGGCCTTAGCAAGAGCTTCAGTTCAGCTTGGTTGGCAATGCCAAGCTGAACGATGCCGATCTCCTCTTAGAAGCTGAAATGAAATGTTTAACTTCTAGAAGTTTTACAAGGCGGGAAAAATATATGCTTTATATCAAAAAAATAAAGCATATCTCCTTGGGAATGAATACTTTTAAAGTTGGTATAGATGTACAAGAACTTTCCATAAAGGACTACTCCTAGTACCTTAAAGCATGTCTGCATTAAATGGGATCTCAGCTTCTAATCCAATGCATGACATGTGTCATAGGGAACCCCTTGCAAACCCTAATTCCTTCAGTATAAATGGAATGTTGTATGGGAGTAAATAGCTATCTCTTGCAATTGATGTGAGACAAATTCAAGAGCAATTTACTCCCAAATCAAACTATAGAACCACTAAAGCTGAAGATTAAATGTTGGTTAAAAGTTTATACTTAAACTTGTTACTTAGGTTCGAGTTTAAGTTATAGAGGAGATCACCAAATTGTCGTTTAACTACTTTGCTATTCCGCAAGCAAAGTACGCCATAGATTCTTTATTTCATTCTAATAAGAATTTATACGTTGAAAAGTTAATATTGTGTTATTTTAAACTTGTTCTTATTATGTCTTATATATTTGTTTAAAACATCACTTTGTTGCCATGTGATGTGATTGGTTTAAGTTGATAAACCTTATATCACATTCAAAAGGGACCAACAAGTTCCAAAAATTATGTTTTTCTTGACTAAATTTTTTGTTTTATTAATATTTAGATTTTTATGATGTTTAAAGTGTCTTAAGAACTTATACTATACCTATTAGAAAAACATATTGAAGATTCCTAATTGTTGGCTAATTTGATACGCTTTATCTATCTCTATTTTCAATGTGTATTTGTTTTCCCCAAAACTTCTCGGTTTATGCTCTTAGCTAAAAGCATTGAAGCACTTTCAAGTATTTTGATGAGTAAAATAGTTTGGTTGAACTTTATATGTGTACAGGTTATATAACATTTTATGAGAAGTAATAGAATGCAATATTTTAGGTAGAGCATCGCATGAAAGTTTCACTGGTGCGCAATTTCTATTAGCTTAGTAACTGAAGACGTTTAGAAACTTAAAATCAATAGTCATGCGCCGAACCACGGGTGTCTATATCTCTATCTCTACTACATATAAAGGAAATTTGCCTAATTCTTGAATTTTCAACAATTGGCTGAATGTTGAAAATTGAATTCTAATTTCGGAAATGTTGAAAGCTTGAATCTATTTCCTGTAATGTCTATCACACAGCTTACAGCATACACCAACTGAATCACATCTATAATCCTTAAAACCTAATTATGGAAATGGTTGAAACCTTTGATGTATACTCGGCAAGAGTTTTAATCTCCAAGCTTCCCCAACAAGCTAAAATTCAAAAATAATATGCATTAAAATCTTCAAACTAGCACCGTAATTTTTGCATAAACCATTTATGTGTATTGAAGACCAAAAGGTATCACATTAATTTTCTTTTGAAAAACAAACTATGCATCTCCGCTAACTCTTCAATCTCTAAGGTAATCTCTTTTGCTTTATCTTCTTCAATCAATAATTTACATAAATCTGTATCTTTTATTGCATAGGTGAATAAGATTTAAGGAAAATGTATAAATTGAATATGTTATGTCGATTGACTGTTTTATTTTGTCAGGTTTGTTTCACATTCCAGGATGAGTGGAGCTCTGAGAATGGCAGGTTTGTTTCACATTCCAGGATGAGTTGAATTTTATTTTGTCATATTAGAAGAGGATTGTCAATAATGCAATTTTCAGCAATATCAGAGTATCATTGCCACAAATAAGTTAAATCGTGCACAACAAAAGGCCAGTCTAAGCTTTGCTATAATACATGAGGAGGAGGTGCATTATATTTTTTGCATTGTACTTGAGTTTCTTCCTCTATAGATACCACTATCCGAACACAATGACTGATAAAAGTTTTGCTCAACCATCGCAGAAAGAAAAAAGGCCAGATGGGCAGAAACCACACAGGCGGAACTATTTATATTGACATGTACATGCAAAAATGGTCAGTCTGTGAATGAAGAGACGGCTGCTATAATTGTAAGAAGCGTATTTGTCATATTATTCTAATTAGCTTAAAAAGTATTTTAATTGTTTATTTCTTATCACCATCTATCGAGAATCAATGGCTTCTGATGTTAGTTAACACACTACATTCTTTCTTTTAGAATTTTCAAAAGGACATTGTTTGTGGTGTTGAAGGTTTGTTTCAATCTGCCAAAAAGAAAAGCAAATAGGTGCGTGTTTGGTTATTTTTCTGTTTAATGCCCATCTCTTATAGCAAATGCCTAATAATACTATCATGTCGTAGATTGACATAGTATCATTGTCTATGATAATCAGTTCAGGCGGGTGGCTAACCTGTACAAGCATTAAAGTGTTACAAATGGCCCCAGATCATTTCGGTGAGGCCGCATACATTTGAGTCAAAAAGGTTCGCCCTCCCCAGGTAACCTAACAGGAAAAACCACATCCGTTTAGTAAAATCTACCCAACTGCCCCTTCTTTTAATTTAACTTAAGCGACCTGAGAGTGTTCAGGATTGCTTATTTAAGTGCTTATCATTTTATTTTTAAGCACATCAAAAGTTTTGAGTGTTCGGATGAGATATATGGACGTTTGTTTACTCTAAATAGCAGTTACACGAAAGCAGCAGATAAGCACTTTAAAAGAAGCAATCCAAGCATCCCTATATCTTATTTTTTATAAGAGGCGTCTCCTTTCACATGAATGTATTTATTTGGTCTGATATGTATGAAGTTCCTATAACCAGGATTGCCAAACACTCTTTTGTTTAACCTGCAATATTACACATCAAAACACCCCTTTAATGGCTTTGACGTTTTGTTTCTTCTTATTATTATGTTCTTATTCAGGAAGAAAGTAGTGGGGATTGCAAGGTTCTTCACTAGGAGTTTTACATGGGCTTTCTTCCAGTGGTTATATTCCAGTTCGAGAAAATGTGGATTCTTTTACTTACTAAATTCGCAATGAAAGCTTATGCAAACTCGTGCGTATTTTTACTTCCAGACCTTTTAGCTTGTTTAAGAAATGTTATCTTATAAAAGTTTGTGAAGATGTGAAATGTTGGTTTTGTACAGGTTTTATTTTGATTTTCTTATGACTTACATAAGGCCTGGAATGTTATGCTCACATCGTGAACTTGTCGTTCCGTTGGCAGGAGCTTTGTTATATTTGGATGTAAGTGGCCATTGATAGGTTGACCGGTAAGGCGGTTGGTTTGCTTTGAGTTTACCTTAAAGTAGCATGAAGAGTCTAAATGGTTACAAGGTCAGGCTTCAAAGACACTTGATATATTTTTTTACTAAAGGTTGCGGTTTCAACCCATTTATTTTTTAATGGCTCGATTTGGACCACTTATCTCAAACGGGTCATATAGGTTCAGTCAAAAAAAGTGGCTAGGGATTGGGTCAAACAAGTTAAAATGCATCCAAAGTATAATTTTAATGCATACAACATCCCATAACGCTGTTTTGTTACTCTAATAATATTGTTTTTTGTAAAATTTTTATTAAATAACTTTGTTTATCCTGAATGATTCGATTGGGGGGCTTGGGTATTGGGGGTTGTAATCTCGTAAGGGTCAAAATAGGTCAGCAGACATTTTTGGCCCACCGTGAAGGGTAAATGGCCCATATAGGTCATACATAAAATTGACAAGTTGTCAAAGTCTATACTTGAAGCATATACATCCCAAAAATGTTAAACTTTATCAATATTTATGGAATTAATGAATTATTATGATATTACTAACGCATTCATTTAATTTATAATAAATGGAAAAAAAGTGTAACGGGTCAAACGAACACTGTTTTCTTTAACCAATACTATTTGCTCCATCTTACTTGTTACCCAACCTATGGACTCTGCCCATCTTGACGCCTCTAATATTTAACATTTTAGGTCTATATTCACAGGTTTTCATTTCAATTGCGCTTATATTAGAGATGGTCTATACAATTTCCTTAAGATTACTTTTTCACTGCTAGAAACATATATACCACGTCAAGAAGGAAACCTAAACTTAGTAAGTGCTTAAAACCCGCAAAAGCATACTTAAACCCTTTAAAAATATAACTCTATGATATATAATAGGATTATGCTCTATGTTACTACAGACCCGGATGACAACAATGAGCCGCAGGATAACCTCCAAAGAGACGATGTGTTTTTGAGTGAAAGCATTCCATTTAAGGGATGTTTGGTAGAGTGGAAAGGAATGGAGAGAAAGGAATGAGATGTGAATTCCTGTGTTTGTTACACATGGAGAATGGAAAGGTGGGTTACTGATTCTATTCTCACATTTTAATTCTGATTCTCTAAAAAAGATAAAGAAAGAGGAGAATGGAAATTTATTAAAGCAGCCTTTCCCCATCTCATTCTTGTATGAATAGAGAGGCCACCTAAAACAAATACAGTATATAATCCATAGCACGTGCATTACACATTCAGCATAAGAAATTCTCAAACCCTACCATATGGAGCTCTGTGCAACTACAATGTTCTTAACTCCCATAATCGTCATAATCAGCATGAGATTTGTGTGAATCATTCATCCCTATATAAGGTAATTTTTGTCTTTGTTTTGTTTATTGTACTACACAAATCGAAAATTAGTAGCAAACCCTAGCCGAAAAAGTGTTGAATCTTTAGTAAATTGGTACTTGTTGAGTAACTGTTCTGGTCAAAAACCATTTTGATTACAATCTCAAGCTAGGCTTCAGTCATAAAACTTAATTAATTTATAGATCTCTTATTTTATGGGTATAATTACATATGAATATATAGTTATCACTATGAAACCGGGACACGGTTGTCTCTTGTTCCTTAAAATAATATGCTTTTCATGTTCAAAGTCGGGTTGACGATCAAGCGCTTCTACAATTAAATATAGTTTGTACCCGTGACAGTAATTGTATGCGGATAATCAGGTTAATTCATCCTTGTTACTCTGCATTATCAACTCGTTGTAGGTAGTTTATAAAAGGTATCATGTGGTTGGTATATTAAATAGAAAATGAGGTTGCATATGAAGATTTTTAGTATGTGTAGCATCTTCTTTTTTTAGTTCATATTAGATCCAGTTGTGTTATGTTCCAGTTGTCGTCTTGAGTCAAGGTCGTTAATACGCGACATGGATCATGTCTTATACAATAGGTTAGCAGCTCGTTGAATTAGGGGTTCACGTCTTCATATTTGTTCAAGAAATTCACCTCAAGAGTTTCGAGTGGGTTGTGAGAAGATCAAGGTTGACTGGCAACATTGGTTATGGGATCTAAGAAACATTCAAATACAATAAATTGTTATTTTTTTTGTTTTTTTCTGCTACAAGCGAGTTTTATTGGGTCTGCTGCAAGTTAAGGTTTAAATGGTCTATAGTATGCTGGTTCATGATCTTTTTGAGAGACATCAATGTCGGTAATTATGTAGTTCATTCATGTGAGCTTCTGTGATTGCAACACATTTCAGCAACGATTATTGCCACCTTTGGAGCAACTCTCAATGTTGCAGAAGAGATAATTGTGTCACCTATTGAAGTTGATATGGATATACAGAAGGCGCGAGAGAAATATACGAAATAGAAGCAACGATATCAACTTCACTTAATGAATCTTCTTAAGCATTGTTCTAAAGGCATGATGGAAAAAAATACAATCCCTATGTGATTATTTGACTTGTGTTATCATGTTGATCAGTAGATATCAATGTTTCTTTGAGTTTTATTCTTGTTTTCATGTTTAGTTTAAGCTTCATCTCAACACATTTAAGCTTCGATCCTAATGTTTTTATTGCCCTCTATGACCTGATGAGCTATAGTACATATAAAGCTAAAAAAATATAACGAGCAGCAAATCAACTAAAAGACAATGCGATCATCAAAAACTTTTGACTTATACGATTGCTCAAACAATATAAAGTGATATAAGAAAGTTCAATAAAAACATATGACTTGACGACAACTTTTAATAATTAGTTATCTAGGAAGTTTAAAGGTACAATAAGTTATATTTGGTTCAAAAAATATTTCATTCTCTGTTCGTACCAAACAAAAGATTCAATCATCTACCCCGTTTCACTGTTCGATTCTCTACTGCCACCAAACAGTTGAATTTTTCCAAGGGATCATTCTCATTCTCTACAATTCCATTCTCTACTACAATTCCACTCTGTAGAGTTTCAGCGACCGGTTATGTCGTGTTCTCTATTGTTTCCATCATCATCTCGATCATGTTTCCAAATGAAATGCCGCTAAGAATGTCCGCCGCTATATATGCGCGGGTACTCGCCTACGGTAATTACGACAATACAATCATATGATGTTAACTTAAAACACACAGTATTCGGTATAAATACATAATTGAAAAGGTTATGTCAAAACCCCGTGCGTGCAAATAATGCACAATATAGTCGGTCAATCGCAATTACACGAAACACTTACCACAATATCACATATCTATTATCGGCCGTTAGAGATTTTTCATGCGTGCACGGGTATTCGCCTAGTTACTTATTAATTATAATTTATTAGCATTGGCATAATGCTCCCGCGGTAACGCGTGGTTGGAAACAGACACCAACGATACGTGTAATACGATTGCGTACAGACACTTCGTGATAACGCGCGAGTGGAAAAATTCTTTTACTAATAAATTACATAATAAAAGCTTTACAAAGACTTTTTTTTGCATCACGATAGAGTTAGTTATAATATGTAGAAGATTGATTTGTAAGAAACTTGAATTAACTTTTATTTTTAAGCAATTTAGAGCGCAAGGTACGGTAATATTAGCATGTCAAAACCATTTGCTTTTTAGTCCACCTTAACATAACATTTCTTCTTTTAACAATGACACATTAAAATACCCGTTCACTCATAACTCTAGCAAAAGCTACTATTTTGGGCCCATCATTTTTTATAGAAAAAAACTAATATTTTATTCATTAAATAAAAATACTAATAACAACACGAAGATAAAAAATACAATACGGCAATTAATTGTTGTCACATTAATATTTTTGACGCATTTAATCTTTCTGTAAGTTGAGAATGTAGTCATCCTCCTCCGACATCCCCGCGGTGCTAGTGCCTAGAAACCTCAATTCTTCTAACTTGCTTATTGTCCGATCTTTCTCATTCGCCACCTCGTACGCTGATTGGGCGGCTTCCCTTTTTTAATCTTCGTATGTAAAAACTCCACGAACTATTGGTGAGGTATTCCCCGTGGTGCCTGGCGTGGTTTCTGGTTTAGTTTTTTTTCCTAAGACGTGGTCTGACGGGGGATGTGGTCTCAAATCATCTCCGAATAGCTTGTATGTCCACTTTCATTAACCGGATTAACGAGCTCGACCGCGTCCCACTTAGAGTGTTTTTTCAACATTGTCTACGCCTCGTCTAAAGCAAACAACATTCCTTTCGACTATTCATGATATGCGTCCTAAAACGATTCAAAAGATCAATGTTCTTTTCCTCACTACGACCCAAATGTTTTAAACGTTTGTAGATAGAGTTGAAGTTTTGGCATTTATGGTTCAACATTGACATCTTCCCCATCAATATGTCCTTATTACGTTTTTGCAAATTAGTTTTGTTGAACTCGTGAAGAACCTTGCACCAAAACGAATCGTTGGTTTGGTCACTTCCTACTTTGTTATCCTTGGATATGGCAACATATTGCTTGGCTAATAACGTTTTCTCCTTCGGTAACCAACGAAAAGCAACCCATATCTGTTGATTCAGTTTCGGCCTCGGTTGTTGTTCTTTTTGCGTGTCTTTTTCTTTTTCTTCGGGTCTTTTGTTCGCAGGTTTCAGTCGGCGATTGTGCAGTTTGTGGTGGCGGTAGATGGAATTGTGGTGGATTTTGTTGTAGATGTTAGAATTGTTGCTTAAGTATTAGTTATTGTTGAAAGAGATATAATTGTTCATATGTGTAAGACGGCATAATGTATTGGCTACTAAACGGAGGAAATTAAGGTTGTGTTGATATTGAGTTTGTGGATGAAGGTATCAGAGGGTTTGACGAAGGTGACGAGTTTGCATGCTGCGACATCCCGATGAAGTTATTGAAAATTGGATCGTTATTAGAATATTGAGACATTTTCATATATAGTTTGTGTGTGAAAATTTGTCAGTAGAAATGGAAGTAAAGTGTTTGCTCGGGGCTTAGCGGCGTTGGAATCGAGAGGGGGGCGGTGCGGTAGCGCGTGTCTAATGCCAGGCCACATGGGATTGACGCCTCACCCATGCCACCATACCCAACACTCTTAAGATTAATTTTTATAATACATTAAAGAAAAACTCATGGCCTATTTGGTTTGCGGGTTAAAAATAAAAATTGTAATATTTTATTTGCGTTTATGGGATTTGGGTTTATAGATTTATCTTAAGTATTAGAGGTTGTACTAAAAATGAATGATCTAACAGGTTCTTTTTCAAAAAAGTAGGATCAGATTTTGTTTTCTCTCTACCTTTCTTTGTCTTTTTCTTTTTATTTACGATGCATTTTATAAAACAATAAAAAATTTCTCTTACATTTAGGGCCCGTTTGGTTCAAAGGTGGGACTAGAATTGGATTCGGATTCTATATAGGTTTGAAAGAAAATAAGAAAGATGTAGTTATGATTTATAAAAAGTTTTTTGCTTTAAAAATTCGTTTAGGATTTTAGAATTTAGAAGTATCAATGTTTTGAAAAAAACAAAAATAATAAAATGAGGGGTCTACTTGAATGTTAGTAGAGGCAAATAAAAAAAATAAAAAAAGTAATGCATAAGAATAGAAATTCTCACGTTTTTTGAAGAAAATTTATATTATATATGAAACCTTACATGTGTGACATCTTTTGTGGAAACCTTAATTTGAGGGTGTCAAACAGTGTGACAAAACCTATCCCACAAACCAAGTTATTTTTTTCCACAACCACTCAGGAGGCGTTTGGTTTATAAGGAAAATAATAAAATTTGGATTTGGCTCCATATCACATGCTTGGAATGAGGGGATGGGTTGAGCTGAGCCCACAATAAACCAAATATTTAGGCATCTTAAAAGATTGGGCAAGGAGGTGGGGTTTAAAAAATAATTTTTTCTTTTTATGTAGCAAACATACGTGAAGTGTTTTTTACCATTTGATTTATTTAAGGATTTACAAACGCATTTATTTTTTATTTTTTATGCCATATAATCCATGTGGGCCATCTCATTATATCTAACCCAAATCTTTAGCGTAAATACCAAAGTGAATCATGCAAGGTAAACAAACGCCCTCTCAATTCCTAAAATGCAAACCCACATAACAAACACACCATTGCTTCTCTTTATCTCTCTCACTTCACTACTGATAAAAATAATTTTTAATATTCTTTGAAACATCAAATACAAATCAATATCCTATGAGCACACATTATGGTGGTTTCTCACCAGCGCCAAACCGACGTGTCACAACCTTCAGCGCCGCCCTTTAGACGTGACCACACCTAACCACACCATTTCACAAGCCAAATTCTTGGCACTGCGCGATTTGGAGAAAGGTAGTTTTTTTAGTTGTGTGAAATTGGTGTTTTTCCAACGAAGAAAATGAGAGTACCAGATAGTGTTTACATCCGCTTATAATTTAATGTACTTGTTTTTCTTTGAAAATGTTGCTTTTTAGTTTTTGCCTTTAAACTTTAAAATGTTTGTACAATTAGTTACAAATTAAAAAAATTGCAAAGTCAACTAAAGTTGGATGTAATATTTTTATTGTATTTTTATATAATTGATCTATTTATTTAAATAAATGAAAAATAAGTTAATAGTTTGAAAATATGAAAAAGAAAACAAATGGTGGATAAAAGATGAAATGACTTGAGTCGCTAATAAAATGATATTTTTATGTGCAAATGTGAAATATGAAATGCTTAGATGGCACTAAAACCGCATTTTAGCTCAAGCCATCACAAGTCGAGGTCTAAATCAAATTTAAAACCAAATCCTAATCATCTAGTCACTTTAAAAACCAAACTACAACATATACCGTCATTAATTTCAACTTGAAAATATCATATCCTGATATGCGATAAATTATCTCTAAAACTGCCTGAAGTTAGCGTGATGCGTCACCACAAAACCTCTTGGTGAAAGGTGAGAGACAGAAAAAAAGAGAGTGAAAAAGTATGTGGCGTGACTTTTTTTAATTATTTTTTACTTTGTTTATGAGTGTGTGTGATGTATTTAGGGTGCATTTGATAGGCTTGATGGAATCATTATATTTGACTATGAAATATAATATGAATGAGTATAATTTTTTCAAAAGTGTTGTTTGTTATATGTAAGTTGGGTTTGAATTTTTTTAATAGAATTTGAATATTAAAAATATATGTGGTTGTAAAGTTTAAATATTTAATATATACGTTGAGAAGAAAGAAAATGTAAGAGAGCCCACTGGAATGAACACCAAAGGTACCATTTTCCACTACTATGGACTTGTGGGTATACTTTCACAGATTGATACTCATAGGCATCAACCAAACACATTTAATGAATGTCATTATCATACCCTTATTCTCATAAGCATGTACCAAATACACTTTTAGTGAGGTAAGTGAGTGTTTTAATAAAAAGTGAACAATGATGTAACCATTACGGATGAAAGGTGAGAGAAAGTAAGAGAAGAAGAAAGGTGACGTGACGCAGTAGAAGGTGAGAGTATGTGACCACTACTTTCAAAGAGTGTAATAAACTCTTTGGGTGCTACTATTGGTACCCTCTTGACCCACCGAATAGTACCAAAAAGGTATAAAAGATTCCTTTTGTATCCCCCTTTTATAGTACAACGCAGTTTTATATCAGGTTATGTTCCGTATTTTTTGACAGTTTCATACTTTTGACTCGTTAAACTTTATAATTTTTATTTCGCACTTTCAGTTTCACAGTTTTATAATATAAGCAAAATTATAAAAATTAAAAAAAAAAGACGAAAAAAACCCGGAAATACATGGAGGGGTACAAATGGTGTTTCAGAGGGGTTACGTAATCACTCACAAACTCACTCTCAGTTTCACAGTTTTATTCCGCACTTTCAGTTTCACATTTTTATGATATAAGACAAGCCAAACTGTTTACCTAATCACTCACAAACTCACTTCCAACATTCTTTCCACTCAATCTCCATTGTTCATGCAAGTTCCATCAACAACAATGGGCAAAGGCAACAAAACCAACACAAAAACAAACACCGAAAGTCCCAACCTTGATGAAAAATTAAACTTTCCACCCTTAGTATCGTCATACAATGAGACAATACGTCCCATATTAGACGTTGTTGACAAGCTTCCTCCACCCTTAGTATCGTCATATAATGAGACAATACGTCCCATATTAGACGCTGTTGACAAGCTTCGGCGACTGAATGTGACCCAGGAAGGCATTCCACTTCCCACCATAGTAGTCGTGGGAGACCAATCATCTGGCAAGTCTAGTGTTCTAGAGTCACTAGCAGGCATTAGTTTGCCACGTGGACAAGGCATATGTACTCGTGTACCTCTTATAATGAGGCTACAGCATCATAATGATCTTGTTCCTGAGTTTCGTTTGGAGTTTGAGACTAAAACGGTTAAGATTGTTGATGAAAGTGGGATATCTGAAGCTATTGATAAGGCGACTGTTGAGATTGCTGGTAAAGATAAAGGGATATCGAATAAGCCACTGACTTTGGTAGTTAAGAAAAAAGGTGTACCGGATCTTACTATGGTTGATTTGCCTGGGATTACTAGGGTTCCCGTTCATGGTCAGCCGGAAAATATTTATGAACAGATCTCAGGTATATTTTTCTTTATGTAAATCATACATGCATGAGTGCAAAATTCCAATATATATTTTCATATGTATTGAGATTCGTTAAAGTCTCTCATGTTGATGTTGTGAGAAGGGGTAAATTAATAAGTTTCATATTTTACTCATGTCACTAAAAAAAATACTCATCTAGTGACACAAAAAAAGTGTCACCAAAAGTCAAAAAAGCATCAATAAAGTGTCACCAAAAGTATAAAAATTGTCACTAAAAAATTTATGTGCTTCTACCACACTTAAAAAAGTATAGTTAAAAACCCGCTAGGTAAAAAGTCTATCTATAGTGACACAAAAAAGTGTGAGCACGTAGTTTTTAGCCTTTCGTAACATATTTTGTTTATAAAAAGTGTCATTAAATATCAAAATTTTAAGCTTTTCGGCTTTTGCTCACATTTTTAAAAAAATGCCACTAGAAGGTTAGATTTAATCTTACAGGTTCAAGATTAAAAAACATGCATGAGAGTATGAGACACAAACATAAAAGCATCTCAATCTTTTTCATATATATATATTACGAATATAGTGGATAATAGCCAAGAGCTTGGATAACGAAACTAAAGATGTGAAATTATAATATATAAACTTTGAGTTTTGATAACAATCATAGCAAGTTAGCAACCACATTGATTTTTCTTTAGTAGAATAAAATTGTGTGAAAAATCCTAATTTATATAAAATGAATATCGTCCAAATATTTTGTGTTACAAATCTTATCAACTATTAGACACGGATTATTTTCCAAAGAAAGGAGAGTACATGTGTTGCATCTTGCTATAATTCTTGGCATTAAAAAATGAAAATCGCAAATATAACCATTATTCCCAAATGTTTCTCACAAAATGCTCAAAAAGTCTCATCTCACCGAATATCTTTTTCGCACATTTAAGAGATTTGGCCAATTTAATGAATTTTTTTCTTTCCAATTATCGAAGTTTTTTGTTGAATTTTTTTGTAACATCATAGGAATAATTTTCAACAATATGCTGCTTTTGTAAAGTATAGACATGCATGAGGTTGGTTTTAACATAGTTCTTAAGCATTAAATGAACACAGTTATTTGATATACCGTGGAACAAGTGTTGAAGCAACACTTGAATGACAGTTTAGTGATACTATTCGATTTTTTTAGAATGGTCTAATGGTTCGATAGATCTTTTAAACGTTGTTAGATCTTTTAAAAGAGTCTCAAATGTGTCAACAACTTTTGTTAAATTGTATTTTTATGGTCAATTTTGTGATAAAAGATTGGGAATATGAGTAGTTTTGACCCTTTTAATCATATCGTTTCATAGCTTGATAGGTATTCAAACCTTGCAAAGTCGCAAATTTCAAAAATAAAAACATTTGTTATTTTGTTAAAACTTATATTTTTATGGTCATCTTGTGATTAAAGATTGGGAATATGGGTAGTTTTTGATGATTTTCATAGTACTATATCATTATGTATTTGCATTTTGATTATCTTCGTTTTCTTATATTAAACCACCGGCTCGCACTTATTTTTTTTAAGTACCATGCCATTAGTAGTTGAGATGACATCAACTCATTTGATACACCGCACTGGTAGTGTGTATCGCTATTCACCAACAATATTTTTTTATAGTTTAAAGAGGATTATACATTATGAATTGTAAGGTTTTTATTTGCACATACATTTATCTATTTATGTGTACCTGTATTTGAATATTGACCTTTTAGCATACCTGTCTTCAATTGCGGCATGCCAACATGCCTGGTGTAATTTTTGTTAGAAGTTTCGGAAGAACAATTAGTAATTCATTTGAATTGATCCATGAATATAATAAATCATTCCAGAAATTGTTAGCTGGTAAATAATAAAAAGATAAGAAATGATGCCACTCAATAGTGAAAACAACCATGAGTTATGTAATGGCGAAGTCATATTGCAACTGACGATGATACAATTGTTTCCAGTTTTATCCATATTCATAACATAATAAATGTGTTTTTTTTTAATTCTCTAGGTATAATAATGGAATACATTAAGCCTCAAGAAAGTATCATACTGAATGTCCTTTCCGCTACCATTGATTTCTCAACATGTGAATCAATATGCATGTCACGACGTGTGGATAGCTCAGGTCAGCGAACATTGGCCGTGGTTACCAAATGTGACCGATCCCCAGATGGTCTCCTTGAGAAAGTTACTGCAGATGATGTCAACATCGGTCTTGGCTACATTTGTGTTAGAAACCGGATCAACAATGAAACATATGATGAAGCTCGAATTCGAGAAACCAAACTTTTTGAAAGTCACCCTTTGTTATCCAAGATTGACAAGTCCATGGTGGGTATTCCTGTATTGGCCCACAGGCTTGTTGAGATTCAGTCACTCATTATATCAAAATGTTTGCCTGATATTGTTAAGAAGGTCAGTGAGAAGCTCAATGCTTCGGTTTTGGAACTCAATAAATTGCCAAAGAATCTAACGAGTATACCTGATGCAATGGCTGCCTTCATGCATATGGTTGGGTCCTTCAAGGAAACTCTTGATAAAATGTTGATAAGAGGCGAGTTTGATGACTATGTGGAAGATAAACAAATGCATTGCAATGCTCGTGTTGTTGAAATGTTGAACGAGCTTTCCAAAGAACTTCACAATGATGTCAAGTTTTCTGAAAATTTCTTGGTCGAGGAGATGCATATTTTAGAGGAGGGTAATGGCATTCGGTTGCCAAATTTCCTTCCACACTCTATGCTACTGTGCTTGCTACAACGTAAAGTGAACAATATCTCCAGTTTACCTATTAGTTTTGCAAACAAAGTGTGGGGTTATCTTGAG
>BQNB010009502.1:35741-86641 GCA_026074375.1 Tanacetum coccineum | reverse complement strand
GAGAAAGTTCTTGAGGTCGTCAATCTATTACACATTCCAAATATTACTATAGACCAAGTGATGCTTAGAGCATTCCCTATGTCCTTGACTGGAGCCGTAAGTCGTTGGCTGAGAAACGAACCAACTGGTTCAATTACAACTTGGGATGGTCTTAAAACAAATTTTTTGAACAAATATTGTCCACCTGCTCAAACTACAAAGAAAATGGAGGAAATCAACAACTTTCAGCAAGAACCTGATGAAAACCTTTACCAAGCATCAGAGCAATTTAAAGAATTCTTGATGAAGTGTTCTCAACACTATTTAACAGAGATGCAGGAGCTAATCTTGTTCTATAATGGATTGGGAATTCCTACTCGACAGATTCTTGATTCAAGAGGTGCAATACCATCTAAGACTGCTGCTGATACAAAGGTAGCCATCCAAGAAATGGATGAATACTCTCAAAAATGGCATAATGGAACATCTAGGTCAAGAAGTACTGAAACTTCTGACGGATTGGCAGCTATACAAGCACAACTCAATAATCTTGGAAGAGAGATCAAGAAAGTGAATGAAAAAGTCTATGCTGCTCAAGTTGGATGCGAACAATGCAAAGGACCCCATTACACTAAAGATTTCCTACTAAAAGAAGAAGAGAAAACCCTAGAAGAAGCTTACTACACGCAATTTGGTGGACCTTTTCAAGGAGGGGGATATAGAGCAGTAGCTACGGGATTTTATCAAAGGAACAACGCAAATCCTTCGTACCAAGAACGAAGGCAACCTATGGAAGATATCCTAATCAAGTTCATGAGTGAATCAGCAAAGAGACATGAAGAAAACTCCAATTTAATTAAAGAAATCCGAGCTTCGATGGATGACAATAGCTTTCCGATTAGAAACTACCAAGGAGCATCGTATTAAAACTATTGGAGATAGTGCAAATCGGGCAAATGAGTAAGGGAACAAAGGAAAAACGATTTGGAAGTCTACCTAGCTCCAAACTAAACAGCAAAACAAGAGATCAAGTCAAGTCAATCTCGACCACTATTAAAACTGATTCATATCTGATACGCCGTATTGGATCATCCCAATACGCCATATCCACTGGACATAACCATACACTTATGTACGAGACAAGACAAACGATGATTCCATTTCCAAGTGGTTTGAATGGATACTACTATGAAGAAAATAAGTTATCATATAGACCACAATTCTCAGAAGCTTACTTTGAAGCTTCACATATCAATAATTCCATACCTATAAGGAGAAAGATGCCAGAGTTTCAATTTACCATTGCTTTATTAATAATATTTGCGCTTTGATACTTGCCCCAGAGATATGACCTAAGAGCTAGATAACTGTTATGCCTCTCTCGATCCAACCTTAACTAAGGATAGCGATTAGCTCACCACTAATTGACAAATTGAATTATCAAACAGACAGATAAAGAAATATCTAAAAGGAAATCAAGCTAAAAGAACTGCTAGTAGGTATGGTAAGATTTTGTTTTCCCAGTAGACCTATTATAATTTCTAGATATGCCCCCCGATGGATATCAAAGTTGCCCTTGTATCCTCGAAGCAACCTTTTTTTCTAACCCCCATGAAGTTGCTAAGATTGATGTATACAAAACCAAGATAATTTTGAGGATTGTGAAGAAAAATTGTTTTCAAAAGTGGTATAAACCTGCTATAGTTTTAATTAAGAGGTCTACAATCAAAGGATGAAGATAGTGAAAGGAAAGAAGCTTTATTTAGAAGCAAGGCTATGGGAAATACTTTGGTGATTAAAATATCATTAAACCTTTGAATGAAGATACCTCGAATTAAATGATCTAAATGAACCATTTGAGCAAGAAAAATCAAGGTGAGATATTTGATGCCCATCCAATTGAGGAAGGTACAGTAAATTACGGAATTTAAAACTAGGAAATGATGAATATGATACTGGGAATTGATGATTACCTAATAACGCACCAAAAATAATATAATACCTCATAGAAATGCGAGAAAAATATGTACTAAACCAATAAATATTGCAATAATTAGTCGTTTGTTATGTAAATAATGTTACATGGACTAAAGAGAAAAAAGGACTTAACGAGCAAGAGATTTGGTTAAATTTCTACTATTGACTATACTACATAGGTGGGGTGGACTACTAACAATCCTTCAAAGAAGGATCTAGACTATGGACCTAGAAGTCATAAGGAGAAATTGCGCCGGTTTATAACCAGGTGCGGCGGCGCCACTTGTCAGCGAGTTTAATGCACCCTTAATTGAAGATTGTCGCGGCACTTTTATTGTAAAGTGCGAACGAATTTTCTGTCAATTACAAAGAAATCAATAAATGGTTGCACGACTTTGACGTTGCCCAATCATTGCTAAAACTAGAGGCACGATTTGGAGAGAAATAAAAAAACTTACAACAACAATCATCAGTTCATATCACACACTAAATCCCTCTCCAAGAGTTGGAGCAAGTTATAAGAAGATTTGAAGGCTAAAACCTTCATCTTCATCTTTTCCGAGTAGAAGAACAAGCAAGTTCCGTTTATTTTAGAAGTTTGGCGGAGCTAGACAACAGTTGTACTTGTTCTTAGAAGAATGGTTTAGCTTGGGGATATTTTTTTTGAAATTTGGTAAAAAACATGTTTCCATACATTTTATAATATGAAATTTGGATCTATCATACTTGTCGATGTTTTGCTAGTATATTTGTTGAGTAGTTATATAGACATGTTTGGGTTAGAACTAAATGGATATAATGGATTAAAACTTGACTATATGAATGAATATTATTTATATAATAATATCAGATTGATGTTTCTTGAACTTGGATTCTTTAATCTTCGTTTGATCTCCATTCATTCCGGATATAGGTCGAAAGACTCCAGACTAAATGGTTAATTTCCAAGTTGTTTGTCTATGACAACTACACATTAGCCGTGTGAGGATTGGCTAAGGAAACGAACATTAACCCAAGTAAAAGAAGGTTTAACACTAAATCATATGTCTAACGAACTTGGTTTAGCAAGCTTATATTACTTAACATCAAACACGGATCAAACTTAAGGCATTTTTATGATTAAAGATAAAGGCCGAAAGGGTTTTTCGTTATAAATAATAGACAATCTTTTTAAGCAACTAAACATTCTTAAATCGATTATACCTACATCCGTGAATCATTCATCCACTTAAGTTTATCTATTATATTTTTTGTTCCATTAACCAAACATGCCTTTTAATTGAATTAGTCCATTATCTTTAGAGCCGTGACAATCTATAAGATAATCCTTTTTCGTAATATTATCGACTTTGTCTTAGAATTGGCCAATTCTCACTGTGGTGAACGACCTGACTTACCTAACAATTAGCTATATTACAAACGAGGGTTATACTTTACCCGTGTGTTTCCATATAATTGTCCGGTATTTTTAGTATTATAAATTTAAAGCTTTTGAAACACATCAAAGTTTTTGGCGCCGCTGCCGGGGATTGAAAACATTTTTCAATAAAGTCATTTTTTACAACCCTAATAATTTCAAAAATCGCCGTACCGTTTTCTGGCAAACGGAAACCATTTTATTGTTACTGCTTCTAAAAGTGCGCCGCACTTTTCATTGTTAATTAGGAAAAGAAGTTGAAATTAATAAGTGACTTGACCTAAGAACCCTCATTATCTGTAATTGAACTTTTTAAATGAAGAATAGATTTCCAGTATTGATAATTATAAAATTTCTATATAGCTTGTATTTAAAAATGAAAAAAGTAAAAAATATTTTCTTATTAGCTTATTTGGTTATTTATCTACATAATTGCTTATGCCCCTTATTTGTTAAATGCATCTTGAATAAATTCATGACATCTAGATTAAGTCTTATTGATAAAACTGAGCAAATAAAGAATTCAACAAAAATCAGAAAATTTTCCAGAAGTGCGCCGCACTTATACCATTGTGCGCCGTATTTTTGGAAAAAAGAAGAAGATTTAATTGATTTGTTCAGAAATGCGCCACACTCTTACCAAAAAAAAAAAACCAAACCGCCGCACTTTCCTATCTAAACCAAAACAGTATGCTAAAAATTCATATTTTGCAAAAGAATTATTTAAAAATGAAGGGTTGCCTATGTGCACTTAATAATGTTATGCAAGTGTAGGAAGTTGCTTAAATATGTTTTGACTAACCCACTAATGTTTATTTTGATATTATGTTGTTTTAAAAGTAATATGGACTCGAGTATGGGAAAGATGTGCCTAGGAAAGGACGTAATTGAGATCTTTAGTGACCAAAATGAGGTCAGATATTGGGACTACCTGAATACAATGATATGCAGGAAGTGGAGGAAATAAGACATGAAAACTTTTGTTTTTTCACCAAAGTTACGACTGAATAGGATAGTGATCGGTGAATATAGCACAATGTTTTGTGAATGGCTTATATGCATCAGATGGAGAGATAAAATGGTAAAAGAATAATAACTAAATCTCAAAACGTACTCACAGTCAAGACTTTGTCTTGAGTTAAGAATTTAGGAAAAGGAAAGAAGCTAGTTAAAAATGAGTTGGATGGTGTTACTACGCGGTGGAAATTTACTTCATCCATTCATCATCAATCCCGAAGAACGACGAATTGAGACCATAGATTAATTTTCGAATGATTCATTTCTTGCGTTCTGCAAATGCTATTTAAACTTGTTTTGGAGGAATGGACTATTTACAATACAATCCCACTTTGACCCTTTTCTTTTTAAAGTAGCGACGAAGGAAAAGAAATCCCCAAACCATGGATGACTTGGAAACGTTGCTTGATTTTGATTTTGATGAGGCACCACAAACAGAAACCGACCTCTCACCACTCGTATGCAAAATTGGCAAGGGAAGTAGGAACAAAAAGAAAGTTATGGAAAACATCATGTACTTTAATAATGGTACTGGACCATCCACATCCGTTGGAATACCCTTAACCCAAGAGGAAGCTGAAAAGAGGGCACTTGCACACAATATCAGTATGAGGTATGAAATTCTAGAAGAATTACCAGTAATAAGACATTGGCCTATAATGAAAATATATTAGTTGGTTAAGATGAAATCTGGCTGACAAGTCCAGATTAAGATTTGGAAAGTGTTAACCATAAAGAAGAAAGAGTAATGGTGAAAGGTAGTAAAGGGCAGATCTTAAAAGAAAAGAGAGATCCTGAGCATTTATATTTCCTATTAGGATTGGAATGGTCCGAATTATGAAAACGCTCTCGCTGATACTGGGTCTGACACTAACACCATGCCATACAGAATCTATGAACAGCTGGGTAGAGATGATATTATGAAAGAAAATAGGAACATAACTATGATTAACTATACAGAAGTTGAAGTAACTGGTCGGTTAGTAAATGTACTATGTCAAGTTGGATTCACCACTCTGGTCAAGCAAAGTTCTTGATTTTAGAAATACATGTGGACCGAGACGCACCCATCGTGGTTGGTCGTGGATTCCTTGATACAATTAGAGGCAACATTGACATTCCAAATAGGATATTTACTACTTTTGATGGACTCACTTGTCAAACCTTTAGAGCAGCTAAATCACAAAAAATCAGAATTGCTAAAAGCGACTCAGACGACGAGGAAGACTATGTGATTAAGAGAAATGAAATGGGGATACCAATTCACAACTCTAGACCTATCGGATACGAAAACAACACCAACCCTGCTGAAAACATGACCTTGTCAACTCTTGAATCAGTAATAAACCCCTTTAGAAAAATTAAAATGTGGAAGAAGGCTGTGAGTTTTCTAGGATCACTCCCTACTAAACTAAGAGATGTTGAATGGAAGCCTGATTATAGAATGTGCTATTCTAACCCTGAGCTAGCAACTGGGCAGTGGAAAATCAAGATTCGTTTGACTGACCTCTATGGAAATATCTACATGCAAGCTTTTGTGACAAAACCTACGAAAAGGAAGTTATCTAAGTATCACAAATTAAGATGACATAATGTCCACCAAACTGGTTTCGTCGAGTGAAGCTTTGGACGAAAGAATAAGGAGGGAGAAATTTTGTGCGCTCTCAAAATAATGGTTTTTCGTATTTTACTTTATGTCGTATTCATATTTAAAAATAAAACAATTGTATTAAATCCATAACGATTATACTTGATGTACGGATGACTACCATCTATATAAATGAATGAAATTTTGGTGGATTAATTTATTCTTTCACAGTTATTATAATTAATTTTAAAGAAAATAAAAAGTAAATTCGCCGAACTTAATTATAAGTTCGCCATCACTTTTAAGTGGCTTCAGGAACAAAAGCCTTAGAAAAGAATTTCCTAACTCATTATATAAAAATTCATTGTCCACTAAAACTTAAACATCGCCGGTTTCCAACCAACATTGTAAGATAAGATTCAAAAAATCGATCCACCAAATTCTTAATCATGCCAAGGGTATGTTTATTTTCGTTCATTACTATATTCATATACATATAATTCTATTATCATATAGGTGTTTTAGGTTTATAATAATTAAGTTTGAAGAAATTATGAAATCATTTGCATTTAAAGTTTGGAATAAAGACAGGATTATGCTTATAGTTAAAATTTAAGAACCCTGTGAAAAATGGAACAAAAATAAGAAAACGAATCCAGTTTAAACTATTTGAATTAGGTTTGGATTTTGAGGTTAAAATTATTAAAAACTTGTTTTGTTTAAAACAGAGCAGGAAGTGCGCCGGTTTTGGTTAGAAAACCGCCGCACTGCTTATTTTAAATTGGAAAACCCGCAGCAGCTTTTATATAAGTGTCACCACACATTTTATCACAGAAATCACATATGTTCTACAATTTGATCTGAAAACATAACCAACAAAACTAAATCTTGTCCTAACTTAATTAATATCATATAATCTTGGTTGATTTATGATGTGTAGACTTCATGAGCATATGATCATGAAGCCTGGGTTTTATCCCGTGCCAAACGCACTAGAACTGATGACACCTACCGTTGTAGAAGCTGTGAGTCCCAAACTGAACATAATCTTGCAAGCCTGCGAAGGGAGATAACCGACTTGAATAAATACAGATTGACTATAGAGAAACACCTGACTTATGAATACGTCTTGTATAATGCGGAATCAACACAATAGTAATTAAGAACGAACAATAATACTAAATTTGATTTCTATTAATCTGCTTTAAAGTGACTACATATAAAATTACTAACTATGAGATATGATTGTATGAGATGAGATATCTATTGAACTGATATCTCTAACTACGCCATGAGGGTTCCTTTTATACACTAAGGAAAACCCTAATCTTGGCTTACAAAATGCGTAAAAGATAATACATATCTTTTCCTACAATATCTCATACATATCTGTTAAACGGTACTAACTATTTTATACTAACGATACTAACTATCTGAGCAGTACTTAACACTTTGTTAGTCAGTACTAACTATAACTAGCGGTACTAAGTATATAGCTAACGGTACTAAGTTAGGAATGCATAATTCCTATCAATCCTCCCCTAAACATGAATTTTTAGAACTTGTAGACTTCATGTATTCTTTCAGTTATTCTCTTAAGTCTTGGGAGGATATCCAAACACTTTAACTAAATCTTGATCTGATCTTTAAACTCTAATTCCATCTTTATCATCAACTTTGTGTTTTTCAGCAATACAGCAACATCATTCAGCAACACTCCAACTAAGATGGCTTAGTCGTTTTTTGCAACTACCAGCCATAAACGGATTTGATATTCCTTTACCAGTAGCCGTTTGCTCTAGGATAGTCAACTCTTTATTTTAAAATATGGTGAGTTGATTACCATACAGTTTTGGTAAACTGTCAACCATCAACGGAATGGATTTGTCTTTACCAAATACCGTTTGCTTTTGGACTAGCCAATGCTTTATTGCCATAACAAGGTGCATTGATAAACCAAATAGTTTTTTAGCAAACAATCAGCCTATTAGTAATTTTGATTATCTTTACCAAGAAATTTTTGATCTTGGACTAGCCAACTCTTCACCATGACAAGGTGAGTCCGAAAACCTACAATTTTTGGTAAATGTCAACCATAAATGGATTTGAGAAGTCTTAAACCATAAAGCCGTTGCTGATGGCTAGATAGCCAGTTCTATATGCCTATTAAGCATGGTGAACTGATGACCATTTGTTATGTGGTGGTTAGCCAATACTCAAACCCTTCTCATCTCCATTTACAACATCACTTTTCATTAAGTTGTTGCTTAATAAATTTCACCAAATGTAGAGTATCAGTACTTTCTTCTTCAACCTTCAATCCTAGATCAAGCATCATTGCAAATAAATCCTTAGAAAGAGATAACCTTCTTTCGAACTGAACTAACATAATGGAAGACTGTTCCCATCTTCAAGTTCTAGTATGTAAACTCCACAAGCTTCATACAATCTCCAAGTGACAATCTTCCAATCTTGTTGATCATCTCAGAAATCACTTTGTTGAATCATTTTCTTCTGTTGAGGATTCCATCATTATCTCAAATCTCACCAAATAATCAACTCAATTCCTTCTAGTGTTAATTCTGAGTACTGCTCCATCAACCAAGTCATAACAAGTAAAACATCTTGCCTTAACAAATATTTGAATACCTTCCAATAACAGTTTAATGCTCTAAAGTTCCCATTGGCTCTGTAGATAACAAGATAGTCCCCATCTGGTGATGATACCTTGTTTCTCATAGCAATAAACCGATTTCTTCCTCCATTTTATCACTACAAGGTACCTCAAATGTAATAATCTTTAGTCACGTTCTATTTCATCAGCGACGTATCAACTTCTGGTTGTGGTATTAGCTTTTCCTAGAAAGCATCTTCATATGACCACCTTTTTCCTCATCTATTATACCGCATCTTCTGTCCACATCTACTTTAGAGGTCCTTTGAGCTGTTTCTTCTTTCTTTTTGTAGTTTCTTTACAACCTTCCTTCTTTATATGCTCTTCTGTTCAGATCTTTTGCTCCTTCATTCCATCTCCTTAATCTTTCTTTCATCTTAGTGGAACCAACAACAGTGAAACTTTCATCAAACCTTTTCACTTTCTCATATAAAGCTTGTATTTCTTCAAAAGTTTTGTTCTTCAGGTCTGAGTGTTTCTTGTTCCAACATGTTTCAAATAAGTCATCATCTGATTCCTAAGCTGAGTTCTTGTAGGAGGTCTATCCTTGATTGCAATTAGCTCTTTGTTCTGTAAAAACCTTCTTTTGAGCTGCAATTGTATATGGAAGGAATTTTGATCTCTCTTTCCACAGTGAAACTGCTCTCTCTCTTTCTTTCTTGAAAGCCTTAATGCTAAGTAGTCTATCACTTCCAGTCTTGATTTGATGTCATCAAAGTCCTTGTAAAAGAGCAAGCATTTGTAGCTTCTTATTCAAGCTAATCTTTCCTTTCCCTTCTTCCTGTTTCCTAATCCTCTTGCATCTTTCTTGTAATCTCCTCATCATGAGCAAGCAACATTAAACCTTCTTTTTTAGTTTCATTGATGTCTTCTGATTCAGTGTCAGATTCATCCTCTTTAATCTTTTTCTTTCCCTTGTCTTTAGGATCAATCTTTAGAAGAGACTTTAAAGTTAAGAGAGATCTTGTTGAAGTAAGCCTTGGTCTTTCAATATTCTCTACATCCTTCAGTTTCAATCCTTCTCTCCTTTACTCATAAGAAATGCTTTTGGCTTTGGCTTCATGTTGAGAAGAACTTGAGCAATAGTTTCATCATCTCCAAAAGTTGTAGGAGTAGGTGTTGGAGTAGCACTTCTTCCTTCATACCTTTCACTAGGGGTTGGGGTGGGGGGGGGGTCTATCGGTACCTATCTTTTTTCTTGTCGGTACTATCTTTTTCCGTGTTCGGTTACTAGTACATTCAACAGGTACTAACTAAATTACTTTTCTTTTCCTTTCTTCCCTTTCTTTCTCTTCATGCACCACAAATCTTGTCCTCCCCATATCTTGAGCATTCTCAGTATCCATATAATCCAACGTATCATCAGCAAGCTCATCAAACAATGGATCTTTATGGACTGAAGGTTCAGCTTTGGCAGGTTTCCTCCCCTGTTTGGAATACAAGAACATCCTTTTGCATTACCACTATGTACTTTAAGGATAATCTTGTTCCGTCCAATCTTTGCTTCATGGATAAACTATTCCGATCCAAGCTCTAGGTGGTGTGATAACAGGTTTTGGCTTTCCCTCTTCTTAGCTTCTTGATCTGTGCCTTTAAATGTTTAATTTCCTTGGCTTGATCTGTAACCTGTGTACACACGTGAGAACCAAAGATCATTACACACATTGGAAGTGTCATGATGCCACCCTCATTCCCTGAAAGGGATTTATTCACTGGATGACTTGACCTCCAAGATTCCCACCAAACTCTCTGGATTGGTAATCAATAATAATGGATAGTATGGTGAAGGTCTTGGTGATTGGGTCACAGGGAGGCTCAACATAACCTTCACCTTGGGTGAGGAGGAGAAGGTGTAAGTTTGTGGTTTCAGATGGTCCCCTTGTCTGATTGTTCACCCTCACCATTGTTGGTTGAACCAACATGTGTAGCAAACAAGTGTGACGTTTTTCCTGAAAAATTTTACACCCTTTTTAACCATAAAGGAGAAAACTTTACTTGTCAAAGCAGTTACAGGAAAATGGTCTAAAGGCACAGGCACATTCTTTAGCTGTTTATCCAAAAAGACTGAATAAAACGTTATACATAACAAACTTTTTCTTTGGCATCTAAGTGTCTAAAGCATACCATAAACATTAAATAGAAAAATTATATTTCTATTAGAGTTAAGCAAATTACAGCAGTGGCAATATTATGGAATTTGATCCCAAGAGGTGCTTTTAGAACTAATACAATGATTCATTGTATGAAAAAGAAATCTTTATTGGGGTGAAAATAGAGCTTTGTTAAATGTTAAAATAGTTAAATCCCCCTCATAACCCATGAGCTGAATAGCATCAAATATAGCCTGATTTGGTAGAGAATCTATCCCATCAGCATCATCAAAAAGAAGATCACTTCTTATTGAAGCTTCCAAAGATAGACACAGCTTGCCATCTAACGTATTGGCAACAATCATACCAAACATGTTGATTATTTTGGATTTAGCAGACATCCAACTGTTCAACAAATGTATAGAGACTACTGGACTTTACATTGAACCGCATGTGAATGGAAGCTTCGCGCAAGAAAGTCAATAATCTCATGAAACTCTGCATTTCCATCAGTTTTCTCTAAATAGGCGACCATATTGTATTTAGGGCACATTCAAGAACGCCATGATTGGAGACGTCTTAGTTACTTTAGGATTTGAATGAAGGAAAGTATTTGAAAGAGATTACGTGAGTGAACTGTGCAATTGAGATGGGTTTATATAGGTTAACAAACCTAGATCAAAAAAACCGTTTCAATTTACACTTTAAACCCTTGGGCGGTATTTTTCTTCAAACATCTCTATAGCGGGTCTATCTTTGCCTAACGGTACTAACTTTTTTTTTTGCACTGTCAGTACTAACTATTGTTAAACAAAGAATGAACAATTTTGGTAACAGCATGCAGTCAGTACCATCTATAGCTCTATAGCTCTCTCCAATTACTCTCTAGAACCCAAATAACTCTATGAAAAACATCACCATTGTCAAGATTCTTCTGCTCACAGAACATTCCATACAAACTGTACAACAAATCATCTTGCCTCCCCTTAACTAATGCAGCCTATTGATTGATCATTCCAATGTTAACAATCAAGAAATTGAACCTGCTAACATCAAAAGCTTTGGTTAAAAGATCAGCTACATTGTCATCAGTGTGAATCTTTAGCACCTGGATAAGTTTCTTCTCATAAGCATCCCTAATGAAGTGGTGCCTAATTTCAATATGCTTTGTTTTGGAGTGAAATACTGGATTCTTTACAATGCATATAGTACTCTCATTATCAATGTAGATCTTTGTGTTCATAAAATTGAACCCATAGTCTAACATTTGATTTTGAATCCACAAAACTTGCCCACAGCAGTTGGCAGCAGCAACATATTCTGCCTCTGTAGTAGAAGTAGCCACAATTGTCTGCTTCTTGCATTGCCATGAAATAAGTCTCCTGCCAAGAAATTGACAACCTCCTGTTGTGGATTTCCTGTCAAGATTTGCTCCAGCATAGTCACTATCTGAGTAGGCTTCTAGGTCAAATGATGACACTCTAGGATACCAAAGGCCCAGTTTGGGTTTGCCCTTGAGGTACCTAAAGATTCTCTTCACAGCATTGAGATGGGAGGTCTTTGGAGTTACCTGAAACCTAGAACAAGCACAGACTGCAAACATAATATCAGGCCTAGAAGCAGTCAAGTACATTAAAGAGCCAATCATGGATCTATAAAGGTGTACATCCACATCAGTAGCTTCCTCATCCTTGACCAAAGGCTTCTGGGTCTCAATTGGTGTACTAGCAGTCTTTACACTAGCAAAATCAAACTTCTTCAGGATTTCTGCAACATACTTATCCTGACTTATAAAAATACCATCTTCTTTCTGTTTGACTTGTAATCCAAGAAAGAAGGTGAGTTCTCCCATAGAACTCATCTGAAATCTACTCTTCATCAATGCCTCAAACTCATCACACCAAGACTTCTTTGTAGAACCAAAAATAATATCATCCACATAAACTTGTACTAACATGATATCATTTTTGTCCTTCTTGATAAAAAGAGTCTTGTCAATAGTTCCTCTTCTGTATCCACTCTTCAACAAGAAAGTAGATAAAGTAGCATACCAGGCTCTAGGAGCTTGGTGTAAACCATATAGAGCTTTCACAACTTTGTAGACCTTCTTAGGACACTTAGGATCTACAAAACCTGGAGGTTGAGACACATACACCTCCTCATCAATTGTGCCATACAGGAAGGCACTCTTCACATCCATCTGATAGACTATGAATCCCATATAAGAAGCAAAGACCAAAAAGATCCTAATGGCTTCAATCCTTGCCACATGAGAAAAAACCTCATCATAGTCTATCCCTTCCTCTTGCCTATGTCCCTGGGCAACCAACCTTGCCTTATTTCTAACCACAACACCTCTTTCATCCTTCTTATTTCTGTAAACCCATATTATCCCAATTGCCTTCTTCCCATAAGGCAAATCTATAAGAATCCAAACTTTCTGAATCTTGAATTGCAGCAGTTCTTCCTGCATAACATCAACCCAACTTTCATCTCCAAGTGCTTCAGATATCTTCTTGGGTTTAATTTGAGGCAAGAAATAAGCAAATAAAGAATGCTAGAAGTCTTTATGATTATTTCTTCTCTGCTTTTGAATATAACTTACAAAAGCATGGGCTCTAGAACTTTTGTTTACTTTGCTCCTTGTTTGAACTGCTGACTTTGGATCTCCAAGAATTTAAGTTGAAGGATGAATAGAGTGAATCCTTGATGTGGGAATGGGACTAACATTCACAATAGTTTCTAAATTTGTGAAGTCAGCCACTGCACCCTCATCATCATAAGATGCATTAGTAAAAATACCATCATTAGGATTGTCATAAATATCCTCAAGAAAAGGTATTTGAGAATCATTTTGGTTAGTATTGGTTAGATCAGTGTAGGATAGTCCACCAGAAGAACTGGCAGTACTAACTGGTGTGCTAGCAATATTAACTGTGTTAGTACTTCTAGCTCTAGCAGCTCCTGCTTGAAGGAGCAAATCCTCAGTATCTTGGGTAAACTCCTTTCTAAGAGCTTAAACTGCATCATTAGCCTCCTTTTCTTGTCTTTTAAGCCTTTCAAGCTCATCCAAAAAGGCTTGATCCTCCTAATCTAATGACTTCTCATTTGTCTTTAAATTAGTATTCTTAGTAGGATTTTCACCTTCATTCTTTGCTTCTGAGCTCCTGACTGTTGAAGTATAAGAAGACCATATTGGCAGTACAAAGTAGTCTTGGGCAGATTCAGCTTCCATTTCAGAATTTCCTGCATCAATATTATCTTCTGTACCTACACTATGATTAGCTTCTTTTGGACCTGCATGTTTGTTAGCTTGATTCTCTGATCTCACAGGTTGATAATTCATTGAATCAATTAAATAATCAAGATCAAACAGCCAAGTTGGTCCCACCCTTATAACATTTGGTTTATTTTCTAAAAAGGTTATGTATCGGTTTTCTTTAACCCTCTTGGTTTCTAAATTATATACCCTAAAAGCCTTGCTTTGTAGAGAATACCCTACTAAAAATCCTTCATCTGATTTCCCATTAAACTTGCCTAGGTGGTCAATGGTATTCAAGATAGTTACATGGCACCCAAAAGGTCTTATATAGCTTATGATTGGTATTTTACCAGTTATAAGTTTATAAGGTATCTTATTTTGAAGCTTGGTCAATAATACCCTATTAAGGACATAACAAGCAGTACTAACTACTTCAGCCCAAAAAGTGTTAGGTAAAAATGAATCTGCTAGCATAGTTCTAGCAGCCTCAATAAGGGTCATGTTCTTTCTTTCAGTAACTCCATTTTGTTGTGGAGTTCTGGCATTACTGTATTCCCTCTTGATCCCTTTTGATACACAGAATTCAATAAAATCTCTGTTCTTAAATTCTGTACCATTATCACATCTAATAGTTTTAACTTTTTGATTTAATAGATTCTGAATTTTTCTTATGAAGTCCTTAAGGATTCCACTAGTTTCATCCTTAGTTCTTAAGAAGAACACCCAACTAAACCTGCTAAAATCATCAGTGATAACAAGGCAATAAGTCTTATAGTTTAAGCTCTTTACAGATGTAGGTCTAAATAAATCCAAATGCAGAAGCTGTAAGGGCTGACTAATATAGCTTACTAATTTGGCCTTACAGGAGGGCTTGTGTTGCTTTCCTTTCTGACAAGCAACACAAGTGTGGTCATTTTGAAAAATCTCTTGTAGATCCCTGTGAATATAGATCTTTCTACCTTGTTAAGGGTTGTAGCCAATATGGATAGATCCATACAAACTACAGGAGAAACAATGACTATAAACACTATAAGTTATGCAGAAACTAACTTATAATGCTAAAGAAGAACAATGAATATTGATAACTAAACTTTTGTATTAATCTGCTAATAACGATTACAATTCTAACAATGAGATATGAGAATTGTAAATGAGATCTTCTCTTCACTAATGCCTTAGGGTTCTTTTAATAGACCAAAGGATAAACCCTGACCGACTACAAAACTCGTAAAAGATAATGCATATCTTTTCCTATAATATCTCATGCATATCTCTTAAACGGTATAACTATTTTATACTATCAGTACTAACTAACTGATCAGTACTAACTATTTTGTACTGTCAGTACTAATTACAACTATCGGTACTAACTAATATAACTAACGGTACTAAGTCAGGAATGCATAATTCCCAACCTTTGGTTTCAAAAACTCTTAGGTTTCCCGTTTACACATAGCTTATTTAGAAAAAGCACAACTTAAAATGAAATAGTCTAAGTTCAAAAGCATATTTAAATTTAAGAAAAAGAGATTTTCCCTATATTTATTAAATCACACTTAACATTAAACATAACATTGATGCAATCGTAACCCTCGACCTTTTAGAAGGCTGCAACATCGGTTGTGAGCCGGCAAGATGCAGCAAACTTTTATCAGTCTCGGATTATTATTCTTACTATGGGCTTTCTTTAGAAGGCTGTAACATCGGTTGTGAGCCGGCAAGATGCAACAAACTTTTATTAGCCCACAGTTTATAATTATTACTCATCATTTTTTTTTCATTTCATTTTACTTTATTTCACGATATATAGAGAAGACTTCTTTTTGGAAAATTTAAGTATAAATTTGAACTAAGACTAAAATTATTGCTATCAACTACATAAAAATTGTTGATTTAAGTTTAATTTCCAAAAATAGCACGTATTATTAGTCCGGTTAGGAGCTTATGGGAGAAAAAGCCACAAATTACACACATGACTCTTAATGATTTCTAATAATCCCTTGTTAGCATCTAACTCATACTTAACTTTATCATTTTTTGTTCTTCACGAATTTCTGCGAACGCTTAGTCTGAAAGTTAAGTTAAGGAACAAGCTAGAGCTCAACACGCTCGATCGAGTCAAAATTTATTCTTATTCTACCCAACAGGAAAGTCAAAATTGTGACAAAACACTTATTTTATTTTTGAAAAATTTTTAATTTTTTTTCATTTTTTTGGTATTTTGGTGGTAAAAACAGGATTACGCGAAAACAACGACTGCAGGCACAATCAAATCGATAGATCCCCCCCATACTAGAACTAAAAAATGTCCTCATTGTTTTTAGAAGGGGGGGGGGTGGGGGGGTGGGGGGGGGGGGGGGGTCTCTACATCACTCTAAACCGTTTATTAAGTATGCTTAAAGATAAACGTTAGTCGATTAGATTAGGATATTGGATTTCCCAAATGAAGCTGAGGATTTGAAGCTCGAGTGATCGAAGGAAAAAACTACGAGCACGAGAGGCTTCAAAAATTCGGGACAATCCTGGACAATCATCACAAAAACACAAGCAAACGAGAATGGAAGAGGCACACCTCCTCATAACAAAAAACACTTATTCATTTCTACAATACTACAATTATAATTAGATTAAGATAAGCATGGGTTGCCTCCCACGAAGCGCTTGTTTTAGGTCACTTAGCTTGACCCATTCCCCGAATTCATTGGTCCTTGGGGAAAGTTTGGAGATATGGGACAACCATGTGTGGTATGTCCCTTACAAAGTAGTGCTTAAGTCTATGACCGTTCACCTTAAGTTTGGCCCGGAGTTTTGAGATAACTCGACGGTGCCATAAGGGTACACATGGGCAATGGTGAATGGTCCGAACCAACGGGAGTTTAACTTGACCGAGAAAATCTTCAATCGAGAATTAAAGAGGAGGACTTGATCACCGACGTTGAAAATGCGGTTTTTTATCTTGAAGTCATGGATCCTCTTTGTCTTCTCTTTGTAAATCAAATAATTCTCATAGGCTTGATCACGAAGTTCATTTAATTCATTGAGTTGAACTTTTTGGTGATCTCTCGCGGTCGAAAGGTCAAAGTTTGCATGCTTCAAGGCCCAATAGGCCATTGTGCCTCGAGCTCGAATCGATTAGATTTACATGCCTTTTCCGTACAGCGAGCTTGTAAGAAGTACACCCGATGGGTGATTTGTAAGCGGTACGGAAGGCCCATAGTGCGTCATCCAATTTATCTGACCAAGCGGTCGAAAGGTCAAAGTTTGCATGCTTTAAGGCCCAATAGGCTTTGATAATTTGTCATTGCAAAAGTGCGTACCGCGATCACTAATGATAGCGCGGGGAGTTCCAAACCGAGCAAAGAGAGATTTTAAGAATTTGCAAACAACTCGGGCGTCGTTGGTGGGGAGCGCTTTTGCTTCAACCCATTTTGACAAGTAATCGACGGCCACGAGTATGTACTTGTTCCCTCGTGAAGACGGGAATGGCCCCATGAAATCGATGCCCCACACGTCAAAGATTTCGCAAACTTGGATGGAATTTTGTGGCACCGCAAAAAATTTTTCATCATGTTGCGAAATTTTTCCTTGACTTGAAACACAAGTGTCACATCGGGTGACCAAGTCATGGGCATCTCGGTAAATAGTGGGCCAATAAAATCCTGAGTCAAAAACCTTTTTGGCGGTGTAGTTGGCACCGTAATGTCCCCCGGTGGGTCTACTATGGCAAGCTTTGAGGATATCAATAGCTTTTGAACAAATATGGGTCGTCCCAAAAGTATTGTTTAACATCCTTGAAAAACTTGTTCTTTTGTTGGGACGACATCCCTTTAACAATGAAATTCCCCGCGTGGTAATTTTCAAAATCGGCAAACCACGGGGTACTTGAGTCACCACGAAAAGTCACCATATTAAGTGTCTCAAGAGGAAACTTTTAATTGATCTCATTTGGGTCGAGGACATTTTCATAAGGATTTTCTAATCGGGAAAGATGATCGGCCGCGAGATTCTCGGCTCCTTTTGTGTCAATTACTTTGAATTTGAACTCTTAGAGGAGGAGAACCCACCGGATCAATCTCGCCTTGGAATCTTTTTTAGCAAAGAGATATTTGAGGGCGGAGTGATCCATATACACAATGCTTTTGTTCAAGATGAGGTAAGACCGGAAGTTTTTTGTTAACGTTTCAAAAGCTTGAATACATTCATCGGAGAAGATGAACGAAGTATTTTTCTCAAAAAGATGAGTCATCGGTCGGGAAATTTTGGAAAAATCCTTAATGAACCGTCGGTAGAAACCGGCATGGCCGAGAAAACTCCAAATACCCTTAACGGTAGTGGGATGAGGTAACTTAGCAATCACATCGATTTGGCTTTATCACTAAATCCTATTTTTTGGGAACTCTTGTAGGCCAAGGACAATACCTTCCTTAAACCATAAAATGACTCTTTTTCCCATTTAGACAAGAATGGTTCTTCACAACATTTTAGAGCATCTGTCCAAAACGAAGAGCATTTCCGATGAATTCCCAAAGACCGAAAAGTCATCCATAAAGACTTCCATCGTTTTTCGATCATATCATGAAAGATAGCCATCATACACCTTTGGACAGCGTGCCTAGAGTGCAGGCAAAAGCCGAAAGGCATGCGACGTAGGCGAACGATCCATAAGGACACATAAAGTGTCTTTTCTTGATCAAGAGGTCGATGGAATACTTCCGAAAGTAACCCGAGAAACCATCGAGAAAACAATAGTATTCGTTTCCCGCTAATCTCTCGAGCATTTGGTCCATAAACGGTAGTGGAAAGTGGTCTTTACGGGTGGCTTCATTTAACTTTTGGTAGTCAATGCATACACGCCATCCCGTAACCAATCGAGTAGGAATTAACTCGTTTTCATCGTTTTCATCATTTTCAACAACGGTAAAGCCACCTTTTTTTGGTACGTAATGTACGGGGCTCACCCAAGGACTATCCGAGATCGGGTAAATTAATCTGGTGTCAAGAAGTTTTTCAACCTCCTTTTTGATGACATCGTGGATTTTCGGATTCACCCGTCTTTGGTGTTGGACCGCCAGTTTGTAGTCCTCTTCCATAAGAATCTTGTGAGTACAAAATTCTGGGTTAATACCCTTAATGTCGGAGAGTTTCCAAGTGATGGCTCGCTTATGTGACTTCAAAACCTTTATGAGAGCGGCTTTTTCCTCGACACTCAAGTCTTTAGCAATTATGACGGGCAACTTGTCATCACCCTCCAAAAATGCGTACTTAAGATGAGGAGGTAAGTCCTTGAGTTCGACCTCGGGAGGTTCATCAATTGAAGATTTATCATTTTTAGCTTTACAATTTTAAGTTCTTTTCGAATTTCAGGCAAATAATTTCCTTGAGTGAGATGGGGGTAAATGATGGATCACACATTGAGAAAATGCTTCAGAATGAAGAGGTCCCCCCTCCGAATCGTAATAAGAGTGATCAACTTCCGGTGAAGTTGGATCATCTTCAAGAGCGAGGAAAGCGTCGACTTCCTCGAGAAGAAAATCACTATCCCCGAAGGGAGTGAGGGTCGGATAAGAGGTAGAAACGATTGGGTCATAATAAAGAGTAGGATTGCCACTCGCGATCACATCGGAGAAACCAAGAACTTCTTGAGAATATTCCTCACAATCCATATCAATGACGTCGAATTCGGTTAACCGAATATCATGCATAATAGAGGAGTATCTCAAGTTTGATCAATTGACTGGTTACAGCTTCCTTTTTCCAACAACAAAGAGGTTAATTTTCCTCATAAACATCAATCACAAGGCACGTCCGGTCTTTAAGAAGGATCTCTCGAGAATAGGGGAACTCGGGGATCGGCATCAAAGTCAACGACTACAAAGTCGGCCAGGAAATTTGAACTTTCCTACTTTTACGTAGACATCTTCGGCGATACCGATCGGTTGCAGATCGAAATAGGTCCGCAAATCGATAGTCATTGCAAGTCGGAGTAAGTTCAGAAAGAGAAATTTTTTTTCCACACGGATGTTGGTTGGGTGTTTTTTTTGTTTATTTTTTTTTGGTTTGTGTTTCTTTGTTGTTTATGGCTGAGATAAATATACTAGCGTCTAAGATCGGCCAAGGCTAAGCACTCATCCATCTAGGAAAATCAACACCATGAGAAATTCGTCGGGTCTCCAAGTTTTTTCGGGTAACTTTTTAGGAGAAAAATAAAAAAAAACCGCCGAGCAATGCTCATTTAACGGAGTTCTAGCCAATTCAAATAATTTTTCTTTGTTACTAATTAAACTCTTAAGTGTTGAAGCAAATTTAGGCATGAGAATTAAAGCATCCGCGAAGCTAATGTCGAAATGCAAATCTTGAAAGATTTGGTAAAATTTATCAATTTGATTGTTAGCTTTTTCGCGGATCTTTTGGTCATTAAGTCTAGACGGATATGGAATTGATGGTTTCGGGTTAGGCTTCGGAGCAACAACGGGTTCAAAATTTGGTACATGAGTTTTAACTTAGACAACCGGAGGTTGGACGTCTTCGATACTTCCGTTATTAGTAGGAGGCACCGTGTCCTTTGTCACCTCGGTTTCACGTTCTACTACTTTAGGAGGAGAAGAAGAAGTAGTAGGAATCGTGGGTCCTTGATAAGCAACACCGCTTCGGGTGGTAATACCCTTTAAATCTTCCTTTGAGTTAGTAATGGTGTTACTCGGGAGTGTCCCTGAACCCGAAGTAGAAGCGGTATTAGAATTTACGAACTTGGTAAGCATGTCCGTTAAATTGGTCATTTGATTTTGCAAGTTTTGATTTTGATTTTGCATATTTCTCATAACCGCATCATTAGCTTTGACGTAGTTTTGAAAGTCATCCTTTGACACACATTGTGTTTGGTTAACTGGAGCTTGGTAAGGCGGGGCTTGGTGAACTGGGGGTTGATTAACCGAAGGTCGATAAATTTGGCCTTGATTCTAATTATTCCCTCGGTTTTGGTTGTAACGGTTTTGATTATTTCCTTGGTTTTGTTGAACAGGAGAAAAACCGGGAGGTCGAATTTGATTCGCGACCATCGGAGGTCGATAACTGGTATTTCCTTGGATGTAGTTAACCGCGGCGGCTTGTGAAGCATATTCTTGAATATTGTCACGATAAACGTTGCCATCGGTGGCGGGACAATTTTGGTAAGAATGAGCACCACCGCAAGTTACACAACTTTCCTCGACCGCCTTTACGGTAGCGGGAGCTTGGGATTGGTTTTTCTTATCGAGAAGTAAGGCTTTCACCATATCTTTAAGTTCGGAAACATCGGGAGAAATATCGGGGGTAGAAGTGCTCGTACTCACCTTGGCAACAAGCAGTTTGTTACGTGAATTAAGAACTTTGGATTTGCTCTCGATGATTCTTAGGCAATCTCGAGGTATTTTATCCAAAAAATTACCACTCGCGGCGGAATTCAATGAATCTTGATCATTAGAGTTCAAGGCATTATAGAATGTATCGAGTTGATGTAATTCTGAAAAACCATGTTGAAACCTTGATTGTAGGCTTCATAGATCGTTTTGCCCATCTAGGATATCATAACATTGATCACGCAGCGGAATAACAAATAAGAACAACAATGTTATGAACAAGGTTTTTATTCATAAACTAATAAACTATAAACTATTCAACTTTAATCAGGACGACTATGAATCTATTTACATAAACTACTAATCTAACTATTAGACTCTCATTGGAGAGATCTAACATAATGATGGAATGTATGAAAAAAATTTTACCTTTAAAGAAAATGCCCACCCCTCTTAATATCTAAGAGGGGTTAGGGTTTTACTGACAAGATAAGATCAAATAAAACTGAAACTATAAATCAGCCAATAATTACTATTGACATAATCTTCAATCAGCATTACTGTTATGCTTTATCTTTTAGCTAAGCATTAAAAACTGTTTGACTAATCTTCAATCAGCATTAATGTTATTCCAGCTTGTTTTTGTAGGTCCTCCATCTTAATATATTTTGTCATAATCAACTACAAAGTATAATTCACCAACAATCTTCCCCTAGTTGATAAAGACCAAACAAAACACAATCTTCCCCCATGAAGAACTTCCCCTGAATCCATGCACTCTTCCCCTTTTTGTCATAATCAAATAGGAGTGCATGTAGATGGTAAATAAACAATAAGCTTCCCTTAACATGTATACCATCTCTTGAATCATGGACTTAGTAGGCTCTAAGCAGCAAATTATCAATGATGAAGAAAAACGAATAATACGAATTTGTTGAAGAAGTTGAATTTCCCAAACTGTGACTTATACTTTTATCACATACAGTCGAGTCTCATACCTGCTATTAATAAGTAGACCTATGTCTCTGACAAAAATCCTCCATTCCTCTATAAATGAGACAACTAAGCACAATAACGTAACTCCTTAAAGTGATAGCAAATGTACTTAGTAAGCATCATAAGGTAGTATCGTACACCTTTGCTAGATTCATCAAGTCTTTGTCAACGCCTATAATCAAACAAGTATCTTAAAGGTGACCACTCGTTTAAGATATGATAAGAACACAAACCTGTGATAATCAACTACAACATCAAAATAAGTATAATTCAAATGTCTTCTTCAAAAAAAATCCCAAAACAAGCCATAAACATCATCATCGTTCAAGATCCAAACTGCGTCCGTGTTAGGTTCTTCTCATTCTTCTACCATTAACCTTGAATCCTAGATATCAAGAGCACCCGCTCTGATACCAATGTGAATCTGGACTCAACTAGGGTATGAATAACATTGATTGATTAAGCACAGCGGAATATGAAATAAGAACACAATCAACATTACTAATAAGGTTTTCTTTATTCAAACATGATAAAGAAACTATTACTACTACTAACTACTACACACGCTCTATGCGTTTCTAGACTCTCATTGGAGAAGTCTACTATTAAATGGATACCTCTAACCTAGACGCCTACCCTCTTTATATAATAGAGGGAGTAGGGTTTACAAGACAAGATAAGATCAATCTTATTTAACCAGTCTTCAATCATCATAAATACTATTTGACCAGTCTTCAATCATCATTAAATACTATTTGACCAGTCTTCAATCAGCATTAATGTTGATCTTTATCTTTTAGCTGAGCATTAAATACTGTTTGACTAATCTTCAATCAGCATTAATGTTATTCCAGCTTTGTCTTGTAGGTCTTCCATCTTTAATATGTTTTGTCATAATCAACTCAAATTATAATTCCCAACAATCTTCCCCTAGTTGATTAATGACAAAACCAATAAGCACAAGCTTCCCCTGAAGCTAATATAGATGAAGAACTTCCCCTTAATCCATGCACTCTTCCCCTTTTGTCATAATCAAATAAGAGTGCATGTAGATGGTTAAGTATATGAACAATAAGCTTCCCCGTATATTAACCATCTCTTGAATCTCGAACTCAGTAGCATAGATCATCTCTTCCTTCAGTACGAACAAGACATGCTTATTACTATATTATGTAATAAAATGTCTTTGGATAATTCTTGTAGTCAATATATGCATGGCGATCACATGCAATGGCCGATAGTCTCAGTGAGCTCCGTCGCATCAACGACCAGTATCCTAGATCCAATGTCAAGGGCTGTATCGTATCATACTCCGACCAAATATTTGTAAAGGAGCGTGTAACTTTTCCATTCAAGAATTATATCATGCACTAAACCGTCAAAACGATCCATATACATCATCATTATTCGAGATCCAAAGGCGTCTGTTCACCTATAATACGTATTTATAGATAAAAAATTACAGAAAAATAAATACATAGGAAAACCTTATAAACCCTAGATCGAGAGCCTCTTTGCTTCAAATAATCTCCAAAACGAGGACAATAAACATCATCATCGTTCAAGATCCAAACTGTCCAAAACCCAAAATGTGTGTGTCATCCGATATCGGCAGCGCTAGCGTACATAACTACTATATCGGACCAAAGCTACCCTGTACATAAGAACCAAAACTGTCATTAGTGAACATATTTCTGTCTCAAATCTATCACTAAAGCTGTCACTAAAACTGTTGCTGATGGGTTGCAAATACTACACTTTGATCTGCCAATTTCTTCAACCACACAACAAACACCAGTAGGAAGTAACACAACCAATAGACACCGTTTGGAAAAGCCAGCAAAAATCGTGAACTAAACCAGCAGTAACCACGAGCGTTGAGTATGAACAATGAGCAACCACTAGGAACACCAGTAACCTAGCAGGATAACGATAACGAACTTGTTACATGGAAGTGACTAAACCTTTTGCATATATGTGAAGATGTTCATTATATGACCATCAAACAATCTTCCTGGCTGCTAATACCATGCCCGGATCATCGACCAAAACATGTATCATATGTTACACAACCAAAAAAACAAAAACACGTATCTATTCCTGCTGCCTTTCAAGCCTGCGCTTTTAATGCTTTCTACTAGGGGTTATAAAAACCCTAATCTTTCATTTTGTGGTTCAAGCAACAAAAAACAATACAACACGCGCATAATCCGAACATAAACAAATCCAAACATACATAATCCACCTTCTTTTCTAAAATAGTGCTTTACAAAACATGCTAATAAACAGTCTCAGTTATTGGTTCATTGTGGTCCCAGACCTACCTCCCATAACCCCCATTGATCATCTCAGATAACATCACAACAATAATATAGGGTTTGAAAAATGAACAAAAATTTTGTATCTCAAGCTAAAGTTTCATCACGTTGATCCCAGATCATAGCCTCCCCATAGCCAGTGAAAAATAAGGGGTTTGGTCCCAGACCAACTGCGGCATTATTATGTTATGCAATAAACAATTTATGAACAAAAAGATCAAATCAAGCAGAGATAAATATAATCGAACCATATCATTTTCAGAATAGGTCTTCAAGAACATCAAGGACAGCAAAACGACGACACCGTTGTAGATCCTAGATCGAGAGCCCATGAGGCTCATACCACAGTGTTAACCAGATCTAAGCTCATCTAGGATATCATAATCATGATCCAGCAGAATAACAAATAATACAATCATAATTAAGAACAAGGTGTTACTACTAAACATTAAGCCTTTCAATTATAGTTTATCAAGATACCAAAGCTTACTATGCTACTAAGCTGACTAATAATCGAGCTACTAAAGCTAGGCGTCTTACAAAACCTTGACGACCTAGAGGTACACACACACACCTTTTAGGTTTTAACAAGTTGAATGAATGAATGATAAACCAGACGACGCCTACACCCCGCTTTATAATACTAGAGGGTTAAGGTTTTACATGACATTAGAAAGATCAAATAAAATTAGAAACTATAAATCAGCATGAAATACTGTTTGACTAATCTTCAATCACTAATGTTGATACCTTTAATGCTTTTAGCTGAGCATTAAATACTGTTTGACTAATCTTCAATCAGCATTAATGTTATTCCAGCTTTGTCTTGTAGGTCCTCCATCTTTAATATGTTTTGTCATAATCAACTCAAAGTATAATTCCTAACAGAGTAAGAGGATAGAATTAAACAATAGAGGAAAAGAAGAGAAGAATTAAACTATAGAGGAGGAGGAGGTGTAGTGCTCGTGTGCTCATGTGATGTTTGTCGGTAGTGGTGGGAGTCGGTGGTGGTGTGTGAAGGTGGTGTATAGTGCTGGAGGTGGTGAATGAGGCAGTGTTGTGGTGTATCATCGCTGTGAGGAGGAGGAGTGTTTATCATTTTTTTACTATGTGTTAATACCAAATTTGCTTTTTACATTATTTTCTTTATCGAGGACTATTACCGACAAGTCCTCGACAACACTTTCATAGTTTTTTCTTTTAGTGACTTGGCGGGATAATGAAAATGTTGGAGGGAATTGCAAAAATTATTCCCGAGGACATATGAAACTTTTCAGAAGACATGTCCTCTCCATGGTAAATTTACGTAAAAAAATTATTTTTTGTTGAAAAATATGTTAGTCTTATATATGATTAGATTTATTTAATTAAAAGTATGTAACTAAAAAATTTATATTAAAATATTATCAAAAAAAAGTTGTTAAACGGATGAGTCGAGATGGTATCGTTATACATTAGATATTAAATGGATGAATCGAGGTGATATCGTTATACAAGACATGTTAAACGAATGAGTCAAGATGATATTAATATATATTAGATGTGAAACAAATGAGTCGAGATGATATCATTATACAGGAGATGTTAAACGAATGAGTCGAGGTGATATCGACATATATTAGATGTTAAAAGATGAGTCGATTTGGTATTGATATACATTAGTTCTCAAACGGATGAGTATAGATGGTATCGTTATACATGAGATGTTAACTGGATGAGTCGAGATGGTATTGATATACATCAGATGTTAAACGGATGAGTCAAAATGGTATCGTTATACATGAGATGTTAAACGGATGAGTCGAGATGATATCGTTATACAAGACATGTTAAACGGAAGAGTCGAGAAGATATCATTTGTTATATTAAATATTGATGGTGTTGTCGTGTAGGTGAAATTTTAATAGCTTTTAATTATTTTAAATTTATTATTTGCCGACATTGGCCTAAAACAATACCTTATCACTGGCATGTACCCATCGATTAAGAGTTTCGTTGGTAAGTAGGGTGTCGAATCACTCAGACCGAGATAAAAGTACTTTCAATATTAATACTTTGGTTTTTTCTATTCGCCCCGATAGTCCTAATCTATCCTAAACCTATGTAAACCGTATGTTAATTCTAGATCTAGAAATGGAAAAAAGGGGGTTTTTTCAGTCTGAAGAGACTAACACGGTTTAGTGTACGAAAACCACATCAAGACACTAAAACATACACAAGCAAATTAACAGAAGATAAAAGAGCGGTCTAGTCAAATATAAGAAAACTGTATTAACCATTATTAATCCAATCATAACATTGGTTTATTTATTTAGTGCAATGATTACTTATCTCAAAGCGGCATATCATTCTTAAGACTTAGGCGTTACTTCTTTCTAAGATCTAGACACGTAGAATTCTGTCACAATTAAACGCATCCACATAAAGCATCCTTATTTGTTGATTATAATCTATCTTAGGGATTAAGGCAATGGTGATCTTGTTAAACCCTAGCTCATAGAGACTTTACCCACTTACTGGTTAATGGCAATTCATACACTAGTAGTCCACTAACCAATTCTTTACCAATTGATTAGAACGTACTCGTTGATACCAAGGTCAGCTCATGGCCCAACTAAGCTCACAATCAAAGGGTGAAGATAGGTCGCTAATTGTGATCCTATTGGTCTAGATGTATAAATCACTATATGGAGAGCTATCCCGGCATCTAGATTACTTGGTCTGTATCACTAGATCCAGTTTAATGATAGGTCACATACAAAAGCACGTAAACAAGTATGAGGATAAACATAAACAAGCAATTCAACGATAAATTAAGAAATCGAGATAAATAAACCAAACATAAAGATCTTCCTAACAATGGCTAATACCTGAAGGTATTAGCCTTCAAACGCCATAATTAATACAAAAGTAATGATTTAGCCAAGGTAAACTAACCGAGTTAACAAATGATACCAAAAACTAAACGATTACAAAAGTATAAGAAATACACGTTGTCTCCTATGAAATTAATCGCGTTGCTCGACCTCTTCTGCTCTTTTTCTCCTTTGAAAATCGACTTTTATGGTTTAGTTATCAACAATATGGTTTAGCATACTTAAAACTCATTTTTGAGTCTTCTATTTATAAGGTCTGAAGTTGGTTTTGATACGGCGTATCCAAAGTGTTGGATACGACGTATTGGGGGTTTCTTAGAGTAAGGACCACGTTTGATATCTTCCAGAATATTTTATTCCAATATAGTTTAAATACGGCGCATTGCCTTTCCTAGATATGGCGTATTGGATCTTGTTTCCTTCGTGGTCTTTGGTGAGTGCAGGCACAAATACGCCGCATCTTCCTTGATGGATACGGCGCATTGGTTGTCAGAACAGTAATATTCAAAATATCTTCGTTTAAGCTCCAAAATGCGTGCCTTTTAGTCAATCTTCACCAAGTACTCCATAATTACTGCAATTCTCAAAATATGACACGATTAAGTAAGCAATTCTTGCAATTATTTATAATAAAACGAGTTATTTACATGGGTATTATGGATCTATAAAAATAGACGTTATTTGTTTGTCCATAAAAATATCCCCCCACTTGAATCTCCTACTTGTCCTCAAGTAACTCCTTAGATGTTTATGAAAATGTAACCCTAAGGATTTTTCCGTTTAGCATTTATTTGATTTATTACCAAGTACACAACCTCAAAACACCTGGGGACATAATTAAGAAGGATGAAAACACTCAAATCACTCAACTAATCTATGTGGTAACATGTAACTAATTCTCTTAATTGCTCGGTCGTGACGAGTATTCTATCATAGGCTTGGCAAGAATACACATCTCCATGACTAGAGCTAAGGAGTAGCAAGTTTATAAAGGTAAAATGGGTTTTTTGTTATAAGGCTTAGGGTTGATTACTCTAACTAATCTTTATCGATACCAATATTCTAGGAGGGCGACAAAGACCACACATACACACCCGTAACGACGGGATAGACACATGTGACTGCTCACTCCCACCTCGAATAAGCTAAAGAGTAAGACTAATAGAGTAATATAGGGTATGGATCTTCTAACTTTCACCGATAGTAATAAACCAATAAGGCAGCTGAGACATGCATACATGGCCGTAACAACGGAATAGACATACATGCTCGTACACATCCTCATTCACGTAAAACCCATGGTTAATGATTAGGAAAGGGAATTAAATTGTTGTTAAACAAAAATTACGAAACAAATAGACTAGGTCCAAGATATAAGTTGCTAGACACTTTTTCCCGACCGTTACCATGATAAAGACACAACTATTTACAAATGTCTTGATCATTGATAAAAAACAACAACCTAAGTTGGCGTTCCCGTAACGGTCAACTTCCCAATCATCCCATACTTTACAAACTTTTACAAGACAAGTGGCGATATCTACCACTTTATACAATACTCTACATCGTTGACTTATAAGACGTATCAACGAATAATCGATCCTTCATATAATTCCTTCGGTCTAAGCTCTTGCGATTATCTCCAAACTTTCCTTCTCTTTTTTGTTGCGATTTTTCTAATTTTTTTGGTACCACTATACTAAAAACTCGATGTAATTTCCCATCTTCACGATCATATAACTTTGGATAAGTCTTAGGGAATTCTTCATTTCTTCGGATGTACCAATAATTGCGTTGGTATTAAAATTCATGAGTTTTGACTACTTTATACATTCCCATTTGCAATGTGCAAATTTCTTCCCAACCATACCAAAGATAGAAAATTGACACAAGACTCGGGAAATACATACTTTACACTTTAAGCAACTAGCAACTGATAAATGGACATAATCTAACAGGGTAGGCTAAGGTGTAAAGGTGTAACGAAACAGATAGTTGGTGTAATTCCTAAAGGATTGGCTCTACGGGTTGTTTTAGGGGTATCTTACTCTTAAGATGAGAGTAAACAAAGGGTTTATACGGGGGTTAACTAACCAGTGTAGTTAGTTAATAAAACAACATGTATAGGATTTTTGGGTTTAATCCTAAAACTTTACCAATTTAAACAAGTTACTCTATCTAAATCCATAGTACTCATCACTGTGGTCTCAAATAGATATACCAAGCCAAGTTCTAAAGTCTACAACATCACCGACACACTTATATTTTTATGGAATTTGGGTAAACATTTGGAAACGGATAAGGTTAAATCCTCACAATATCTAACAAGGGTTATTGTGTGCAGGTTATGTATCAAGTAATTTCATAAAAGTATGCTTGATTTTTTTTAAATTTGAGCATAATTTAAGCATTTTAGTGTGAAAAATAGGACAAGTATCATTCTAATTCCCATCCCCCCACTTGAATTATACAATGTCCTCGTTGTATAGATAAAACATTAAATACGGGAATTAAAAAGAATTAGAATGAGAAACTCCCCTGATATTTTGCTCGATAGATTCTCCATGTTGAGTTTATGAGCAAAAATGTGTGTTGAACAGCCGTCTTGAGGTTTTCAAGACTCCAACACTTCAAAATTTCCAGATCGTAGATTCTCCACCAACATTGTCGATTTCTTTTCTCTCAGCGAGGTCCTGTGCAAATTATAGGAAAAACATGCATTCCTATCTTGGTACCTACGGTTAATTTAAATTAAACTAAATACTAAATACGGGTCAGTCTGTTGAATACGCCGTATCATGTGCATGAATACGCCGTATTGACAGAACTGACAATAATGTTTAAAAGTGCATAAAAATAAAGGACTGATAACGTCCAGACATTCAATACGCCGTATGGTATAGAGCGGATACACCGTATTGATGTATGGGAAGACAGACTCGATAAAAATAAATAACAATCCGGGTTGTCTCCCAGGAAGCACTTTTGTTTCAGCTAGTCTTTAAGTTAGACTTTTTCCTTCCTTCTTCTACTCGTTTTTGGTAACCATCCATCCTTCGTCCATCATGCGAAAGATTTTTTGGTATGCTCGACATGCATCTATGCTTGTACTCGTCAAATCATCATATTCGTCTTCTTTAACAGCAACATACTCTTCGTCATCTCTGAACGAATACTTGATCATCTCGAATCTTCTTATATTATAAACCGGCAACTCATGATCATCAAACAATTCACATCTTTCCTTATCTTCATGTCCATTTTCATATTCTCTTTTTTCTTGATCATGGTCGGCAATCTCATAGCCATCACATATTTTCCAACCATTATTACTTGATTCATCATCTTCATCGATTAATCCTTCCATGATAGCCTTATTTCTTAAAGCTTCATCTTTCAGCTTGCTATCCTTCAAAGCATCATACCATTCTAAATTTTGGTAACGGAGCGTGTTTCCAATTATGTAAGCTCTAGGCAAGTTTCCTCCATTACAATACCCATCTTGTTTCCGGCTATAGGTAGGCCACTCCGAACATCCAATTTTATAATTGAAAGGTTTACAACAATGCGCAACTAGAGTGGGTTCAGTCCATACTCCAGTGTCAGTCCATGGTTTTTCGTGTACCCATGGCACGTTTTCATTCCATTCATAAATCCAATCGTCCTTGTATTTGTCATAAGTCTTGAATCCCTCAATATCTTTAGTAAGGAGATCAGGATCTATCTTGAGTAGGTAATTAAACTCTTTAAATTTTTCACACAACGGTGTTTCATAATCGAAAAAGTTTGTTTCAATCCTAAATATTTCACCGATTTCTTGTTTATCATCGTGATTAGTTTCCTCAAGATCAGAAGTTTCTTCATTTGTTGGCTCAATTTCGTCACTCCCCAACTTCCAGTAGTCCCATAAAGCCTTTTTAGTGAATATATCCATAGTTCTGTAGTATACAAACTTTGAGGCCAACCAGTTTTAGAACTTGGGATTAGTAGGGTCCCACTTAATTATTGGGGTGTTAACTTTTCCAGTGCGAGAAGGCGGGTAATATTTTCTAAAAAATTTAGCAGTCAAATCGACCCAACTAGTAATTGATCCTTTAATTCTATCAAACCATCTCCATGCATCTCCAGCCAATGAGATTGTAAAAACAACAATTCTGAGTTTATCTTGATTTACATTAGGTAAATCGATTGGGTCAACAATTTTAAGGAAGTATTCGATATGCTCGACCGCGTCTTCCCCATGAGTTCCACAAAAAGCATTCTTGTGTAAATCATCAAGGAATTTTCCTTTCAGCTCATAAGCATTCTTTCCATTCACCATAATGCTTGTAATTCCTGAATAATAATCTTCTTGGTCATTAGCTGCGAATTCTCTTATAGTTGATTTCGTTTCCTTGTCCGCCATCTCATTCTTCAATCAAATAGCTCTGATAAGTATGATCGGCCACAACGGTAAAAATATCAGCAGGATTTGCTCTGAAGAAAGATATAAAAATTTAGCACGAAATCAAACACGAAAATTCAGCTTCTGTTTCAGATGATCGATACACTGTATTCAATGGAACTGAATACGCCATATTAATCCTTTTGAACCAATACGTTGTATTGGATAGAAATTTGGATACGCCATATTCAATGGAAGTGGATACGCCGTATAGGTTTATCGATCAGAATAGTGTATTATGAAAAATAATTAAACACACAAATATACAAGCAAATATACATAATTGTACACTAATCTAAATTATACTAATCCTAAGGGTTATATCTAATCTAATGCTAAAAACTAAAATATCAAATAAAAATCAAGATTAATTCTCAGTCCTCGGCAACGACGCCAAAAACTTGATTGTGTCGTTGTGTGGTGTTAAATTATGATTCAAGTTTTAAATTTATATTTTGCCGACTTAACCAAAAACAACACTTTAACGGGAAGTGTACACGGTCGGTGGGAGTTTCGTGGTAAGTAGGGTGTCGATCACTAAGAGTGAGGAACACTTTTAATTTATTAATACTTTAGTTTTTCTAATCTAAGTTAGTCTAATCTATGCTAAACCTATGTTAATCTTAAATCTAATAGATAAGGGGGGTTTTCAGCCTGAGAGACTAGCACGGGTTTGGTGGTGACTAAAACCAATTCAAGACACTAAAACACATGCAAACAAATTAACAAAATATAAAAGAGCAGTCTAGCCAAATATAAGAAAACTGTATTAACCATTATTAATCCAATCAGAACGTTGGTTTGTTTATTAGAGCAATGATTACTTATCTCGAAGAGATATATCATTCTTAAGACTTAGGCGTTACTTCTTCCTAAGACCTAGACACGTAGAATTCTGTCACAATTAAACGCATCCGCATAAAGCATCCTTATTTACTGATTATAATCTATCTTAAGGATTAAGGCAATGGTGATCTTGTTAAACCCTTGCTCATGGGACTTACCAACTTACTGCTTACCGGCTCTTTAGTTTACTAGTAGTCACGTCGAGTCCTTACCAATGGAATAAGAATGTGCTCATTGATACCAAGGTCACCTTATGGTTCAACTAAGCTCACTAAACTAAAGGCAATTGTAGGTCAATATTTGTGATCCTATGATTCTTAGATATATAAATTGCAATATGGAGAGCTATCCCGGACTCTTAGCCTACGCCCAAACAACACCGAAGTTGCAACGCATTTAAATATGTGGACTAGACCCAGTTGAATGATAGGTCGCTTACTTAAAGCATGTAAACAAAGTATAAATTTCGATAAACATTAACAAGCAATCAACGTAAAACTAGACAATCGAGATAAATCAAAAACCAAACATTAAGATCTTCATAATATGGCTAATACCCGAAGGTATTAGCCGACAATACATCATAAATTAATACAAAAGTAATTATTTAGCCAAGTGAATAACGAGTTAACGAATGATACCAAAAACCTTAAACGTTTACAAAGTGTATAAGATTTTACACGTTATCTCCTATGGAATTAATCGCGTTGCTCGACCTCTTCTGCTCTTTTTCTCCTATAAAAATCGACTTTTGTGGTTTAGGTATCGAGAATATGATTTTTTGCACACTTAAAACTTATTTTTGAGTTTTCTATATATAGGGTCTGGACATGGTACGATACGGTTGGATACGGCGTATCAGGGGTTTCTTGGAGTAGGGAATACATTTGATATCTTCCAGAATATTTTATTTCCATATGGCTTGAATACGACGTATTGGTCATTCCTGGATATGGCGTATTGATCTTGTTTCCTTCGTGGTCTTTAGTAAATGCATGCACGGATACGCCGTATCTTCCTTGATGGATACGACGTATTAGTTGTTAGAACAGTAATCTTCGAAATATCCTCGTTTAAGCTCCAGAATGCTTGCCTTTTAGTTAACTTTCACCAAGTACTCTATAATTACTGCAATTCTTAAATATCAAACGATTAAGTAAAAATTCTTTGCAATAATTATACAAAATGGGTTAATTACATGGGATAAATGATGCTATAAAATAGAGGTTATTTGATGTCATCAAATATCCCCCCACTTGAATTCTACTTGTCTTTAAGTAGCCTTTAGAAATTTACAAAAATGTATCCCTAAGGATTTTTCCGTTTAAGCATTTATTTGATCTATTACAAGTACACAATCAAACACCTCACGAAATAGGAAGATGAAAACACTCAAATCACTCAACTAATCTATGTGGTAACATGTAACTAATTCGCTCAATTGCTCGGTCGTGACGAGTATTCTATCATAGGCTTGGCAAGGATACACATCTCCACCACTAGAGCTAAGGAGTAACAAGTTTATAAAGGCAAAATGAGTTTTTATTATAAGGCGTAGGGTTGATCATTCTACAATCTTTTACCAAAAGTACCACACCAACAAGGCAGCTGAAGCACACATACATGACCGTAACGACAGAATAGACATGTGTGTTCGATCACATCCTTATTCGAGTTAACCAAGGGTTAGAATGAAGAAACTTGATAAGCTAATCGTAATGAACCCTAACCGTTCCCAAGAATTGACGACTTTTCAAAACTATTCGTTTCCAATGGCTTTTTTTTAGTCATGTATTTTATCCTTCCTTTTAAGAATTCTCACGGCACTCAATCCTTTTGCTCATATTCATTTCATATATTTGATGCTTTGACTTTTGTTCATTCAATTTTCGTTAAAAACCTCCACCAAGGACCTAAGTGTATCCTCATCTCTTCACAAGTAACCATACGACGAATAAGGCGAATTGAGCACCGGGACGGCGCTCCCGTAAGGAGGGGAGGATGTAAAACCCCGTAATTAAGGTCACTACTTAATTTAAATTTATAAATAAATCTTAAATTTTAATCATTCATTTCACTTTCTTAATCGATTTTTATTAAAATCGTTAATTTTAAAACCCTCGCGAATCTTACAATTTAAATTATCCGTTTTTATCAATCGAGAAACCAATGACTCCGTATACGGGCCTTGAGTGCCAAATTATTTTTATTTTTGTATTTTTCGTTTTTCTCGTGTTTTATATTGCACCTAGACGAAAATCGCGTTTTAGGAAAAAGTATCGGGCTAGGAAAGGTTTTAGGGCCCAAGGTTAATAAGTAATGTTAATTAAGTAAGAATGGGCCAAAGCCCACTCTCCTTTTTTTTCCTGGCATCAACCGAACCAAAACACACACCCCCTTTATTTTTTTTTATTTTTTTTGTAACTAATACCTCCCCCTTATATCTCCAAACACACACACACAGTTTCAAAACAAAAAAAAATTATAACCCCTTCCTGCTCTTCTATTTGGTTCGACACAAACCAACCCAAAACCACCATCATCAATCTTAAATCCCCACCAAATCTCCTCCATTCAACCTTAAATCACTACTACAACAAACCCTAACCATCTCTCATCCACAAAAACCAACATGCAAGTGTTTTAAAGAAAATAAAGATTTTGAAGATCATCAAGATTTAGGGTTTTTAATTGATTAAGGGCTCTAGGATTATCAAGGGTTGAATTAGGAGTGATTGTGTTCAAGATTGAGGCAAGATAATCAAGTTAAGGTTTTTGGGTTTGGTGTTTGGATTTCGGCAGCCAAACATAACCCATCTAGGGTTGTGTTTGATCTTTTAAAAGCATCCCATTGTAAGTTAAAATTTTCTCTTAAAACCCTAACTCATTGATTAGGTTTTTATAAAAGTGCATGTTCTTGATTTTTATTTTTATGATCATGCATATAATTTTTATAATTGATCTTGGATTAATCTTGAATAAGGATGTTATGGATTAGTAGTTATGTTACCTTGTTGTAATTTGACCTTGTGATGGATTAATTGAGGATTTAGAGGTGTTATGGATCGATTTAGAATAGGATTTAGTAGACTGTTTTGGGACAGCAGGTAAACGGAGCTTGTTCTCCAAAATTTTGGCCTGGAGCCTGTGAGATAATTTTATGGGTGAATAGATATAGGTCTTGGCATCATGATATAGTTGGATGCTCAACCAATTCCTCCGTATGAGGGAGATATGGTCAAAATACGATCATGGGTCAATTCTGGACCTTTGATTAGAAAGCATGTTAATGTCAGGGTTTTTGAACTAAAAGTTTAGGTTTTAAAGCTTGGGTCAATGCTAGACATCTTATAGAAGCTCCAGCACTTGGCCTCACACTCATTGCTATTTTAGTTTAGGATTTATGACTAAAACGGCAAAACTAAGAAATTCAGTTAAAAATCTGGTTTGACCTTCGGTTAGTAAAAGTTGAATTCCCGTTGATTGGTAAAGGAGTTGAATGATTGGATTAATGTTTTGAAAACTAGATTCATGTGGTTTTCCAGGGGTGAAAACCTCACCTTTATATCTTTTATAGAATGAGAGATATGGTCCGGTGATCATGGCTAAATTCTGCAAACGGTAGTTTTCTGTTTTGAGTTAGTGATAGTAAATCGTCCTTTTCTAAAAATTGGTAAACAATTGGAATATGAGGCTTGATGTTCTGGAAAGTAAACTTCAAGGCCTTTCCAGGGGTGAAAGCCTCATGTCTATATCTTTTATGGTTTAGGATTTATGCTCTCTTGAAAATGACTAAAATCAGAAAATTGACTTTTACGTCTAGGATTGGAAAAATGAAAAGTGTGACCACATCCAATTGAGATAGGAATTAAGGGACGAGACTTAGTAGATGTTTATTTTAGTTTGACCCCAGCTTAGACATCAACTGACTTCTTAAAAACACTTTGGTTTAGTCTTGGTGCAATATTGTTTATGTTTCGAATTCATTAACTAGTATTGTATAACTATTCTATTATAATGATATCATATATCATTCTAAGTCGCGACTTGCTTTATAGGTCTCGACTAATATTTGGACTCATCTTCTCGTTGTTGGTTTCTCTTCGATCATCCACTTACGGTGAGTTCATAGCCCCATCTTTTCTTCTTTAATGGCTTTCATAACTATTTTCGGGGTGAGAATACATGCTCATTTTATTACTGATTCCAATTTCATAAGTGTTACATGAATGTTTTTACGAAAGATTTTACTTTCTTTACACATGATTTCTAATACATGGTTGTATACCATTGAATTTATTTAAGCTTGAATTGCTTACTAAATGATTTGAGATCATTGTTTATCTATTTACAAAACTGTGAGTTTTTGAACATATTACTTGTTTTAAATTGGACACAAGTGCTTGAAGGGTATGCTTGACCTGATTATGAGTTTATCTGCATGAGTACCTATTGCAAAAAGGCCCCGAATTTCATGCACTGTTAATTACCTATGATGGGTAAGCGCTAGTACATTAAGTAGATCTATTGGGCCGTGACTGCCCTGTCTGGGGTTGTGACATCCATGGCGCGATCACCCCTAAAGGACATTTTGTATTGAGAATTTCTTAAGGTATATTGCAATATTACCTAGTTGAGGGGCAAATGATATGCATATTTTATATGCTTGGTTAACGTTTCGGTGGCATGAGCTTAATGCGATAATATATTAATTCATTTACTTGACATTGCATTCGTTGCATTGTCGCTGGCTGATCTTGAACCTTGTGGTCCACTATTAAACATTACTTGATTTATTGAATCACTAATTGAATTTCGAAAATAATTCTTTAAAATGTGGTAACGTTACTTTTTTTTACTAAATACTTATTGATTTATTTCAATGCTGCTTTTACTTAAACCTATGAGTTCACCAACATTATTGTTGACGTTTTTGCATGTATTTTCTCAGGTTATTATTTTGCTAGCTGAGCATTGGGAGCATTCGAGATGCGTGGATATCAACAAAACTCAAGGACTCAGTTTTCTTCACATTCGATAACTATTTTTCCTTAAATATACAAAATGAGTCACGATTGAAATCTTGTAATCTTGTTAAATCATAAATTATTAGGACCTGATTTTACTCTGAAATTTTAATCAAATGTGATATTTTATTAACGTCTCTTTTGAGATCGTTTTCTGTAACTTGTGTGTATGAACTATGAAGTAGCACCCCAAGTGGTATTCCGTTGCGTTGTCATTTTATGAGGATGTTACAGAGTGGTATCAGAGCACTACTTATAACGAACTAGGTCGTTTTCAAAACACTAGATTATAACCGTTTTTTTGAAAAATTTTAAGAGTCCTTCACCATTGTTCGATATCTGCGCGCGCTTGCTCCCAGGTAACTTATATGCTCCCTTTTGCATCCTTATTGTTATTATATTAATAATTAGTATATAATACTTGGTTATGATTTTGCTCTCCTATGTCTATCTTATGACGTCATATTATTTGCCTTATATCGGTCGGTTATATATTGACCACCCCGATTATCACGTACTTCGTGTTCTCTTATTTTCTCCCTCGAACATTAATGAGAGTACTATAGTAAGCTATTTTATTTTTAAATTCTTAATTTTATCTTTGGGATTACCGCCAACCATATATAAAAGAGTAATTCATTTAAGTGTTGACTATTTTCGGTCGCTTTCGCCTACTTTTGGAAATTTTTAGGTAAAGTTGGTTTGATGTTGAATAATTTTTAACTTGAGGCCTGTAACCATAGTACATAGTTGGGTAGGTCAACATACAAGGTGTATGTGGGGCTTTGGATAGAGCCGTAACCATTCTGAATGAATGAGTTATGAATAAAACGCTTAAACTAATCATAAATTGTGCCCAAATTTTCAAAAAGAGTTTGAGACCAATATTTTCATATTAAGTGCCCTATTCTCCAATTAAAACCTGTAGGATTTAGATAAACTTAAATATGGGCTTTCGTTTTGGGTCAAACGGGGTTATAAAATGGGAATTATGCTAAAAATGATATAACAAGAAAACGTTTTAAATAATCAGATTTGACACGTGATGGTAAAATGATAACTTCACTTAGGATCTTAACACTTTGAGTATTTATCTTGTAATCTCAGTAAACTAGAGTCTAACATCTTGTTAAAGGCGAAAACCATTCATTTATACCTATTACAGATTTTGAAATATAGGTCCATTAAGTCAGATTGCAAAAGGCAGAAATATTTATGTAACGATAATTACCTACATATATGTATAGTACTATAGTAAGTCTTAATAAGTTCTTTTTCTTTGAAATTTTATGAGCGATGCAATGATCTTCGAAACATTAACGCGACTTTATTTTATTCCCTTTTGATAATATTGACATTCAGTATACTTTGTCAATTCCACTAGTTATTTTATTGTTCGACCCCGAGTCCGAACACTCTTCTTATGCTTTTGAATCACGTATGTTGTGTTTGTAATCCATTGTTTTGAAATCTTGCAATTGATGGGAGTACGACTTTATCTTGTAACCTCGGATCGTGCCGTCTTTTGGCACATGCTTTTGGAATGTGATTGACTACCGTCTTATTACTCTTCTTGTTACTTCTTATGATTTTGAAGAATCATGCCGTCAAGTAGAGACTCCTTTTTACTTATTGTAACATTGTTTTCATATTGTGTTTTGTGTTAGCCATGCTTAAGTAGGATGATTTATAATCGTCTTATTAAAATGAATTAGGACGCTTCTTCATTTGAATAAGGAAATTATAAACCGCCGAACCATAAGTTCATAATTCATCACTTACATGGATTGGGACGCCTCTTTATGTAAGTGACGAATTGTGAATGAGTGGGCTTATATGTACCCGACGTAGCGTCTGTTCTTCCGTATGAATCATTCCTTGTGCTATGAACTTCTTTCGACTCATAATTTGTTATATGGATTTTTCTGAATTTGTATCAACCACGGCGAACTTGATAAGCTAATAGTAATGAACCCTTAATCGCTTCCAAGAATTGACGAGTTGTTAAATCCCTCGTTTCCAATGGCTTCTCCTTTAAGTTATGTATTTTATCTTTTCTTTTTAGGGTTTTGCTTAAATTGAAGGTATTGGAGCATTAAGGGTTGAATAAGTAGTGATTACAAAAAAGATTAGACCCAAGAAAAGTTAGGGTTTTGATTGGTTATGGTGTTGGTGTCCGCGTCCAAGAACCACATCCCCTTAGGTTTCGTGGTTGATTCTTCATACCATCTCCATCTTGTGGTAAGCGACTTTCCTTAAATTCCTTATTGTTAATTTGATGATTCTTGAATGCATGTCCTTAGGATAGTTAGATATTGGTTTGATCATGTGATTGAAGGGTTATTTTGATTGTAGATTGATTGTGGCTATTGATTGAGGTTGTGGATGGTGAAATTAAGGATTTGAAGTAGTTAAAATAGGCGTAAAGATAGTGTTTATGGACTGATTTTAGGACAGCAGCTTGTCGTTCTTGTATCCCCAAAAATCTTGGCTTGTGTCTACTAATATTATTTGATATTGGAAATAGACTCTTAGGGCTTGATGTGGTGAGTTGGATGCTCAACCAACACCTCCGGATGAAGGAGTTATGGTCAAATTACGAACATAGGTCGAATCTAGACCTTCGAATAGAAAATGTGTTAATCTCCAGGTTTTGGAACTAAAAGTTTAGGTTTTAAAGCTTGGGTCAATGATATACATCTTATAGAAGCTCCATCACTTGGCCTCTCATTCATTGTTATTTTAGTTTAGGATTTATGACTAAAACGGCAAAACCAAGAAATTCAGTTAAAAATCTGGTTTGACCTTCTGTTAGTAAAAGCCGATTTCCCGTTGATTGATAAATGAGTTGAATGATTGGCTTAATGTTTTGAAAGTTAGATTCATGTGGTTTTCCAGGGGTGAAAACCTCACCTTTATATCTTTTATAGAATGAGAGATATGATCCGGTGATCATGGCTAAATTCTGCAAACGGTAGTTTTCTGTTTTGAGTTAGCAATAGTAAATTGTCCTTTTCTAAAAATTGGTAAACATTTGGAGTTTGAGGCTTAATGTTCTGGAAAATAGACTTTAATGCATTTCCAGAGGTGAAAGCCTCATGTCTATATCTTTTATGTTTTAGGATTTATGCTTTCTTAAAAATGACTAAAATCAGAAAATTGACTTTTACGTCTAGGATTGGAAAAATGAAAAGTGTGACCACATCCAATTGAGATAGGAATTAAGGGACGAGACTTAGTAGATGTTTATTTTAGTTTGACCGCACGTTAGATATCATTATACTTTATAAAAACACTTTGGTTTAGTCTTTGTGCAATATTGTTTATGTTTTGAATTCTTTAACTAGTATTGTATAACTATTCTATTATAATGATATCATATATCATTCTAAGTCGCGACTTGCTTTATAGGTCTCGACTAATATTTGGAGTCATCTTCTCATTATTGGTTTCTCTTCGATCATCCACTTACGGTGAGTTCATAGCCCCATCTTTTCTTCTTTAATGGTTTTCATAACTATTTTCAGGGTGAGAATACATGCTCGTTTTACCAAATAACTTATTGATTCCAATTTCATAAGCGTTACATTAATGTTTTTACTAAAGACTTTAATTGCTCTTCACATGATTTCTAATACATGTTTGATACATGGTTGTATACCATTGAATTTATTTTAGCTTGAATTGCTTACTAAATGATTTGAGATCATTATTTATCTATTTTCAAAACTGTGAGTTTTTGAACATATTACTTATTTTAAATTGGACACAAGTGCTTGAAAGGTATGCTTGACCCGATTATGAGTTTATCTGCATGAGTACCTATTTCCAAAAGGCCCCGAATTTCATGCACTTTATATTACCTATGATGGGTAAGCGCTAGTACATTTTGTAGATCTATTGGGCCGTGACTGCCCTGTTTGGGGTTGTGACATCCATGGCGCGATCACCCCTAAAGGACATTTTGTATTGAGAATTTATTAAGGTATATTGAAATATTACCTAGTTGAGGGGCAAATGATATGCATATTTTATATGCTTGGTTAACGTTTCGGTGGCATAAGCTTAATGCGATAATATAGTAATTTATTTACTTGACATTGCATTCGTTGCATTGGCGCTGGCTGATCTTAAACCTTGTGGTCCACTATTAAGCATTACTTGATTTATTGAATCACTAATTAAATTTCAAAAATAATTCTTTGAAATGTGGTAACGCTCCTTTTTTTACTAAATACTTATTGATTTAATTCAATGCTGCTTTTACTTAAACCTATGAATTCATCAACATTATTGTTGACATTTTTACATGTATTTTCTCAGGTTATTATTTTGCTAGCTGAGCATTGGGAGCATTCGAGATGCGTGGATATCAACAAAACTCAAGGACTCAGTTTTCTTCACATTCGATAACTATTTTTCCTTAAATATAAAAAATGAGTCACGATTGAAATCTTGTAATCTTGTTAAATCATAAATTATTAGGACCTGATTTTACTCTGAAATTTTAATCAAATGTGATATTTTATTAACGTCTCTTTTGAGATCGTTTTCTGTAACTTGTGTGTATGAACTATGAAGTAGCACCCCAAGTGGTATTCCGTTGCGTTGTCATTTTATGGGGGTGTTACAATCCCCCTCCACTCTAAGTTGTGAGACCAATTTTATATGCCTAGAAATCCTTAAACGTTACCAACATTGTAACTTGTTCTCCCGCTTTTAAATAATTTTACTCATCATCCCTTATTGTGGTGTATAACCCTGACTCTTTATTTTGTTCTATGGCCTACTCTCATTGTCTCTTTCACTTTCTTTATTTGTTGATATCTTTTTAATTGGAGTCATCCTTAATTCTAAAGTATAATTATGAATCTTTCTCTTCTCATTCACTTTTACTTCATGATGATCTCACTCCACTCTAAGTTGTGATACCTATTTTTATGGCTAGAAAGCCCTAAACCATACAAACATTGTAACTTCTTCTTCTATTTTTTAATAACTTTTCTCATCATCCCTTATTGTGGTGTATAACCCTGACTCTTTATTTATTTCTATGGCTTACTCTCAACATCTCCTTCCCTTTCTTTATTCATAGTTATCTCTTTAATTGGAGGTATCCCTAATTTTGAAGTATATTTATTAATCTTTCTCTTCTCATTCACTTTCTCTTCATGATGATCTCCCTCCACTCTAAGTTGTGAGACCTATTTTATATGCCTAGAAAGCACTAAACGTTACCAACATTGTAACTTGTTCTCCTGTTTTTAAATAATTTTTCTCATCATCCCTTATTGTGGTGTATAACCCCGACTCTTTATTTCGTTCTATGTCTTACTCTCATCGTCTCCTTCACTTTCTCTATTCGTTGATATCTCTTTAATTAGAGTCATCCTTAATTCTGGTGTAAAATTATGAATCTTTCTCTTCTCATTCACTTTCTATTCATGATGATCTCCCTCCACTCTAAGTTGTGAGACCTATTTTATATACCTAGAAATCCCTAAACGTTACCAACATTGTAACTTGTTCTCCTGTTTTTAAATAATTTTTCTCATCATCCCTTATTCTAGTGTATAACCCAGACTCTTTATTTCGTTTTATGGCCTACTCTCATTGTTTCCTTCACTTTCTCTATTCGTTGATATCTCATTAATTGGAGTCATTCATAATTCTGGAGTAAAATTATGAATCTTTCTCTTCTCATTCACTTTCACTTCATGATGATCTCACTATACTCTAAGTTGTAAGACCTATTTTATATGGCTAGAAACCCTTAAACGATACCAACATTGTATTGTTCTCCTATTTTTAAATAACCTGTCTCATTATCCCTTATTGTCGTGTATAACCCCGACTCTTTATTTCTTTATATGGCTTACTCTCATCGTCTTCTTCACTTTCTATATTCATTGATATCTCTTTAATTGGAGTTATCCCTAACTTTGAATTAAAATTATTAATCTATCTTTTCTCATTCACTTTCTCTTCATGATGATCTCCCTCCACTCTAAGTTGTGAGACTAATTTTATATGCCTAGAAATCCCTAAACGTTACCAACATTGTAACTTGTTCTCCAGCTTTTAAATAATTTTTCTCATCGTCCCTTATTGTGATGTATAACCCCGACTCTTTATTTTTTTTTATGGCCTACTCTCATTGTCTCTTTCACTTTCTTTATTCATTGATATCTTTTTAATTGGAGTCATCCTTAATTCTAGAGTATAATTATGAATCTTTTTCTTCTCATTCACTTTCACTTCATGATGATCTCACTCTACTCTAAGTTGTGAGACCTATTTTATATGGCCAGAAAGCCCTAAACCATACCAACATTGTAACTTGTTCTTCTATTTTTAAATAACTTGTCTCATCATCCCTTATTGTGTTTTATAACCCCGACTCTTTAATTCTTTCTATGGCTTACTCTCATAATCTCCTTCATTTTCTCTATTTGTTGATATCTCTTTAATTGGAGGTATCCTTAATTTTGAGTATAATTATTAATCTTTCTCTTCTCATTCACTTTCTCTTCATGATGATCTCCCTCCACTCTAAGTTATGAGACCTATTTTATATGCCTAGAAAGCACTAAACGTTACCAACATTGTAACTTGTTCTCCTATTTTTAAATTTTTTTTCCTATCATCCCTTATTGTGGTGTATAACCCCGACTCTTTATTTCGTTCTATGGCTTACTCTCATCGTCTCCTTCACCTTCCTTATTCGTTGATATCTCTTTAATTGGAGTCATCCTCAATTATGGAGTAAAATTATGAATCTTTCTCTTCTCATTCACTTTCACTTCATTATGATCTCATTCCACTCTAAGTTGCAAGACCTATTTTATATGGCCAAAAAGCCCTAAACCATACCAACATTGTAACTTGTTCTCCAATTTTTAAATAACTTATCTCATCATCCCTTATTATGGTGTACAACCCCGACTCTTTATTTCTTTCTATGGCTTACTCTCATCGTCTCCTTCACTTTCTCTATTCGTTGATATATCTTTAATTGGAGTCATCCTCAATTTTGGAGTAAAATTATTAATCTTTCTCTTCTCATTCACTTTCACTTCATGATGATCTCACTCCACTTTAAGTTGTGAGACGCATTTTTATATGGCTAGAAAGCCTTAAACAATACCAACATTGTAACTTGTTCTCATATTTTTAAATAACTTGTCTCATTATTCCTTATTGTGGTGTGTAACCCTGACTCTTTATTTCTTTCAATAATTTTGGAGTAAAATTATTTATCTTTCTCTTCTCGTTCACTTTCTCTTCATGATGATCTCCCTCCGCTCTAAGTTGTGAGACCAATTTTATATGCCTTGAAAGCCCTAAACGTTACCAACATTGTAACTTGTTCTCCTGTTTTTAAATAATTTTTTTCATCATCCCTTATTGTGGTGTATAACCCTGATTCTTTATTTCGTTCAATGGCTTACTCTCATCGTCTGCTTCACTTTCTCTATTTGTTGATACCTTTTTAATTGGAGTCATCCTCAATTCTGGAGTAAAATTATGAATCTTTCTCTTCTCATTCACTTTCTCTTCATGATGTTCTCCCTCCACTCTAAGTTGTGAGACCTATTTTATATACCTAGAAAGCCCTAAACGTTACCAACATTGTAACTTATTCTCTTGTTTTTAAATAATTTTTCTCATCATCCATTATTGTGGTGTATACCCCCGGCTCTTTATTTCATTCTATGGCCTACTCTCATTGTCTCCTTCACATTCTCTATTCGTTGTTATCTTTTTAATTGGAGTCATCCTCAATTTTGGAGTATAATTATGAATCTTTCTTTTCTCATTCACTTTCACTTCATGATGATCTCACTCCACTCTAAGTTTTAAGACCTATTTTATATGGCTAGAAAGCCCTAAACCATACCAACATTGTAACTTGTTCTCTTGTTTTTAAAAAACTTGTCTCATCATCCCTAATTGTGGTGTATAACCCCGACTCTTTATTTCTTTTTATGGCTTACTCTCATCATCTCCTTTGCTTTCTCTATTCGTTGATATCTCTTTAATTGGAGTTATCCCTAATTTTGGAGTATAATTATTAATCTTTCTCTTCTTATTCACTTTCTCTTCATGATGATCTCCCTCGACTCTAAGTTGTGAGACCTATTTCATATGCCTAGAAAGCACTAAACGTTACCAACATTGTAACTTGTTCATCGGTTTTTAAAATAATTTTTCTCATTATCCCTTATTGTGGTGTATAACCCCGACTCTCTATTTCGTTCTATGGCTTATTCTTATCATCTCCTTTTACTTTCTCTATTCGTTGATATCTCTTTAATTGGAGTCATCCTTAATTCTGGAGTAAAATTGTGAATCCTTCTCTTCTCATTCACTTTCACTTCATGATGATCTCACTCCACTCTAAGTTGTGAGACCTATTTTATATGGCTAGAAAGCCTTAAACAATACCAACATTGTAACTTGTTCTCCTATTTTTAAATAACTTGTCTCATCATCCCTTATTGTGGTGTATCACCCCGACTCTTTATTTCTTTCTATAATTTTAGAGTAAAATTATTAATCTTTCTCTTCTCATTCACTTTCTCTTCATGATGATCTCCCTCAACTCTAAGTTGTAAGACCTATTTTATATGCCTAGAAAGCCCTAAACATTACCAACATTGTAACATGTTCTCCTGCTTTTAAATAATTTTTCTCATCATCCCTTATTGTGGTGTATAACCCTGTTGATCCCAAGCCTTGATCGATTCTTTACCTTGTAAAGTGTATGTTACCTTGGATGAATCCAAAATAACAATGGTTGAGACTTTGTTTGTATATCAAGGTGTATGTGGAATCTACACTTCAATACTCAAGAAGTATTAATCAATGAAACAGTACTAAAACAATGAACGGATAAAACACAAAATGTAACAAAACGCTTCAATATTATTAGATTAATAATACGAGTACTCTTGCTTAGTACTAGGGTTACAACCTTGAAGCTAAATGTTCTTTCTCTAAGATGTATATCTCTTTCTTAAGTATGTATAAAACCTTAACCTAGGATCTCCTTTTATACACCACAAGGAGTCCTTTACAAGATAACTACCAAACTTTTTAGGGTCATTTACAATTACAATAATATATGTATCTTCCTAAAATATATAAGATATACATTCCATATTTATCTCTTTGCATACTTATCTCTAAGTCAACAACATTAAGCATCAGCAGTATCAACTTTTCTTCTAGCAGTATTAACTAACACTGGCAGTACTAAGTTTGTACTGGCATTACTAACTCTATTAGTACTGTTAGTTATACCTTGGAAGTATTAACTCTTGATGAAGATTTATTCCTAACAATCCTCCCCTAAACTTATGATTTATCCTCTAATCTCAAGTTTCTTCTAGATTAAATCTTCTTGTCTTCTGATGATGATTCTTTCAAACACTTATCTACTTCTTCACTTGTGAGCTAATGAACTTTAGTAGTTCATATGCTTGCGTGCTTTCTTGATCAACCACCAATCTCTTACTCAGCATCTTTGATATCATTTCTTGACTTAGAGGATACTTCTTTTCTGTAAGCATATGTATGGCAATTCCATTTTGCATCAGTAGAATGTGAACACCACATAAATCACATAAACTCCAACTTATCAGATTATACTCATTCTGATTCATCCATATTTCACTCTCCTCATCAGGCTCAAAAAGTGTATGCAAGTCTCCCCATAGCATTAAATCATATCCTTCTGGTTTTGAGGAACTATACTTTTCTTTAACCAGCCTGTATAACTCCACTACATCTTGTCTATCAAAATCATATAACATCTCACTCAAAATCTTGTAGTTCTTTGAGATTCCATCTCCTCTGATGCTTTTGTAATACATGAAGTTTTCGGACAAAGTGTAAGTCTTCCAATCCACAATTGGATACTTTGTAGAGAGAAAATCAACATCTACTGCAACTTCTTCTCTTGGAACTATATCTAAATAATTTTTAAGTTCTTCTTTCTCATCATCTTGTTCCACCTTTTGTTTCTTAGCAGTACTTTTTGTTCTTCTTCTAGGAAGATATTTCTTTCTTTTTCCTGTAGTCTTGTTAGAAGTATCTTTCTCAATATGCTCTTCTTTAATTTATTGAAACTCAGCAGGCTTCTTCTTTTCCTTTTCAATTTCCAAATCCATAGGCACACAGTTATGATTGAAATCCCATATCTTTTCAAAAATTGGTCTAATCTCATCATAGCTCATTCCATCAAAGTCTTTCATATTGTAATTACTTTGATTCTTCAAGTATACAATCATGTTCTTCCTTGTCTGAGCTTCTAAATTTGGTTTATTCTTCATATCCCAATACTTTTGAACTGAAGGATCATTCCAATCAATATCCTTAGTTGTCTTAGGATCAGTTGTAACTCTTTCTTCATCCAATGCTAAGAGCTATCTTGCTATCTCTTCATCCCTTGCAATTTGTGCTTTTTCCTCTTCGTCATCTTGTTTTTGCAATCTGATAGCTTCTTCTAGACCCAGACTCTCTTGTTCCAATAACTTCTTGGACTTTTTCTCAGGTTCTGGTTCAGTCGTGATTGCTTTGCCTTTATCCTTCCTTGCCTCTTTACTCCTTCTGCCATATACAGCTCTACCAGCAATACTATGAGATTCTTTGGTAGTACTAATATTTTTAGGAGCAGTACTAACTGTAATACCAGCAGTACTATCTTCTGGTTGTCCTTCTTCAGCAATATCTTTATCTATGTCAGATATCTTCCTCCCCTGTTTGGAAGAATCATCTTTTTCATCCTTTGAAAGCACAACCATTGCTCTCTTCCTTGCTTTCCCAGTCTTGACTTTAGACTCTAACTTCTTAATCCTGAGGATAAGCTTAGTGAATGCAGAACTATAAGTTTGCTTTGTCTTCTTCAAATCAACCTCCAAGACTCCAATTCTCTTAGATAGTTTGGTAACCAAATTTGTCAATTCATTTAGTTTCAGGCTACCCTTATCACTTCCATGTGAGTGAACAGCATGGAGAGGTGATTCATTGGGTGATGGAACATGGTACTCTGCATCAGGTAAAGGTTAAGGTTCAAAGGTAGGTTTAGTGGAAGGTTTAGATGATAGTGAAGGTGATGATGTGATCCTTGATGGTGAAGATGAAGGTGTAGGTGAAGATTCAGGTGTAGGTGTAGTAAGCATAATAGGAAATAACCCAATTTCTACCCTTGTATATCCTTTGGTAAGTCTCCTCATGTTGCTAAAAACCTTGTTATTTAGAGAAGGTACATGATATGTTTTGGAATGTGTCTTAAGCTGTTTCTTCTGCATATCTAGGCAAATTTGAATAAACCTAGGATACATTAAAAAGTTATGAGGGCTTCTTATGTTTGTGACCATATGTTCAAAAATCAGCCTAGAGAAGTTGTATTTCCTATTTGTTGCTAAGTAGATAAGAGCAGTAGCTATGTTACTACTAAATTGCTCCCAAGCAGTCTTCTTAGGGCTAAGACAATGAAGTAGAGTATGTATAAGAAACCTCTATTGAGGTGAGAAAACACCCTTCTAAATTTGTTTGATACCCCATGAGTGTAAGCTGCTCAAAAATCTCTAAGTTAGGAATAGAAGTGATACCATCATGATCTTCCAACTTGAGATGTGTTAGGATCACATAAATGGTCCTGAACAAAGAAGCTTCGGTCACTCGAAGATACAAGACAAAAGTCTAGCTCGAAAGTCAATGTTAATTAATGTTTATTATGTATACGGGCCAAGATGTAAAAAGCCCAAAAAGAAAGCCCTCAAAGGCAAATCCTTATTAGTATAAATACACCCAGTTTAGTCAAAAATTAGGTTAGCTTCTCCATTATTTATTTTTCATCTTAAGGGTTTGTAGCAATTTTTTTTTGTTTCTTTAGTTCTTCATTGTTTAAATCTTTTGTGCCATTGATCTTGTGCTTATTCCATGGAATGATCTAGGGATCCTACAATTGGTATCAGAGCCTACAAGATTGATGTATTGATTTGGTTTGTATTTTTTTTCTATTGATTTCGAAAAAAAAAAGGTTTGATTAATTGTTTGTTTTGAAAAAAAATTTTATTCCCCCCCCCCCCCCCCCCCCCCCCCCCTCTTTGATGATTTTTTCCCCAAAAAGATGGTTTATGTTTAATCCAATATCATTAAAACCATCTTGTTAGCAATCAACGATCTCGTGATTTTCGTTTGTTCATTTTTTTGTTGTATTCGTGTATGTCAGCAAGAGAAAAAGGTTTTTTTTGTTTCCGTGGTTTGTGCTCACCGAAAGAGTCATTCGATCTAGAGGATCGAACGAGGGAGAGGATCGAACGAGTGGAAATATTGCAAGGATCGAACGAGTTCAAGACGTTTCGATCGAACGAGTGGAAAACAAGGACGATCGAACGAGTGGAAAACAAGGACGATCGAACGAGTGGAAAACAAGGACGATCGAACGAGTGGAAAACAAGGACGATCGAACGAGTGGAAAACAAGGACGATCGAACGAGTGACGATACTCTTGCGTTTTGACTAAACGTCACGCTGCCAAAATTTTCTAGGCATTGCGTTTTGACAAACCTTTGTTGCGTTTTGACAATCCATTGCGTTTTGACAAACCTTTGTTGCGTTTTGACAAGAAAAGTCCATTGCGTTTTGACTTCAAGTGTCATTGCGTTTTGAGCAAAATTTTCATTGCGTTTTGAGGAAGATATCATTGCGTTTTGACAACAAGTATCATTGCGTTTTGAGAGTAAGTTCATTGCGTTTTGATCAAGCTAAGTTGTGTTTTGCTTGCTTTGCCGCAAAAATAATTTTTGAGTCGGATTGTTCCGAAATTTTTATACCAGCTCGGAAACGGCCCAACGGTCAAGACTCTTCCTCTTTGAGTGAGAGCCCTGTCATTTTTTGGCCATTCGGAGTCATTTAGGCCCTCAAAACAGCATTTTACTGTTTCAAAATTTACCCGAAAATCATAAACTTCACACCAAGTCATCAATCAACAGTCACTTAAGATCAGATCATTCATAAACAAAGTTAAACAATGGCAACCAATG
>BQNB010009502.1:0-33963 GCA_026074375.1 Tanacetum coccineum | reverse complement strand
TTTATTTTTCATCTTAAGGGTTTGTAGCAACTTTTTTTTGTTTCTTTCAATCAAAAGTTCTTTAATGTTTAATCTTCTATTGACATTGATCTTGTGATTTCATCCATGGAATGATCTAGGGATCCTACAATCTGTTTGAGCTTTTTAAGCTCCTACATAAGCATACAGTAGCTCAAAATTAAGCCTGCATTTTTGGCTTTTGTCCTTTTAAAAATCAAACACTCAGTTGCTACTAAGTGTCTCAAGCTTTTTCATAAGCCCTTTTGAAAGCTGAATTTTGTTTCAAACTTCTTTTGAATTGGTGATCCTTGTAGCTTAGTAGCTAAGCTTTTCAGAAATATAAGCCCTTTCTCCTCAGGATTTCATTTTCAGGCTTATAAATAAGCCCAAAAGTACCCTTTTGGGCTGTTTGGCTAGAAAATTTGCCCTGGTGCTGAGATTGCTTATTTGTGCTTTCTTGTGTGTTTTACTTGCTTATTTCTGCTCTTAAGTGCTTATTGAGTGTATTTAGGTCCTTTGGTTTGCTTATTTTTCTATTTCTTTTGCCTAATTTGTCAATAAGCCATATAGTTTAGCTTTAAGACTTAGTGTTAGAAAGAAAAATCCTGCCTGATCAATTGCCCTTTTTTCATTCAACTTTTTAATTGCTTAATTTTGTTTTCAAAATTCCTATTAGATCATTGATTTAGACAAGAATTCCAGCAAACTCTTTAAAAAGTATATAAGTCACATAGCCATTAAGTTTTTTACTTCCTTTCCATAAAAAAAGCTTAAAGTCCCCTTTGTCCTGATTGTATAAAATTTTGTATCAGATAGCTTATTAGCTTTTCTTAGCTTATTTTTCTTTTAATTTTCTTCTTTAAGGCCTGCTTTGCTTATTAGATTAGTTAAGTCTGAATTTAGATTATTGTACCTTTCAGTTGCTTATTTAATCATAAAAAGCCTCTTAGACTTATTTAAGCCTTTCTGTCTGATTGTTTTGCTTATTTTCGTGCTTATTTGTGATTTGTATAAAATGTGTTTTTATTAAAAGTGCTTATTTATAATCCCTTAAGACTTTTGTGAAAAAATTGGCAAAAACAAAAATGTTGGGAAAGTGGGAAGCCCTAAGTGAGCCAAGGCTCGAACTCGGGACCTCTACCACCCTCAACCAACGCTTTACACGCCACACACACAACCATCTGCCCTTGGGTCTTTCACGTGTTGTAACTTGCACAAACAATAAATATAAAGGCTTTTTAGCCCGTTTGCCTCATAAGCCCTTTTGGCTTATTTCCAGCTTATTGAAATAAGCTGGTTTGTCCCATTTATTTTTCATAGATTCTTTATAACTTAAGCTATTTTCTGTAATTTTTATAAAATCGTTTAGTATTTTTTATAATTTATTTAGATTAAAAACTTAAATAATTCATAATAAATTAAATATTAATGAGAAAAATATAAATCTTTTTAAAAAAAATTCTGTTATTAGATAGAACCTAGGAAAAATAAAATTTGATTTGTAGGGTTAATTTTGTAACATTTCAATTTTTAAAGAACGGGATTGAATCCCGTTCTCGTTTTCTTCGCCTTTTAAGCCTTAAACGCTTCCGTTTTTAATCTAGTTTTTTTATTTTTTTCTTTTTAGTCATTTATAGCATATTAAAAGTAAAAAATTAATTGTAGGATTAAAATTTGAAAATTTGGGTTTTTAACTCGCGTTTTTTACATTCCCGTTTTAGGTTTTAAGTTATATTGCTTTCGTTTTAGGTTTTCTTTTGCTTGTTTTTGCATTTTAATTGTAGTAATAGAAAAACCTATCTAAGCCTCGTCCATTCAAACATCGATTATCAATTCGTCATTCGACCTTCCATTGCACACCTCGTTGGGACTTAACGACTCAGGAAATCAAACATCCGGATATATATTGATTCTCGTTATGAATTTTGACTCTTTGCCTTGGTCAAGGGCAATTGGTTGGGATTTGCCTTGTATTATATATATAGTATACAAAGAGACCAATGCTATAATTTTGAAGTATCATCCATTGAGGTTAGGCAAAGACTATCTTTAGGTGAGTTTCTCATTTTCATTATATAAAGACTATTTTTCCTAATCCCTCTTCCTATGGTAATGTCGTCTTTAAGTATTTCACTATCGGTTTCACTAAAGAGCACCTTGCATTTTTTATCACAAATTTGACCTATGCTAAGTAAGTTAAAGCTAAGATTTTCTACATGACTAACATCATGAATAGTTAGGGAGTTGTGAGTAATTATACCTTTTCCGATGATCTTGCTTTTAGTGTTGCTACCAAACATTACGTTACCTCTATTGATGGCATCATAGGTTGAAAAGAGATCTTTGTTGCCCGTCATGTGTCTATAGGATCCACTATCTTTGATCCATTCATCTGGTTCTAGTTTGATTTTAAGGCGTACCTAAAACAAAAAAGAACTCAAGCATTTGTCCCTAATATCTTATGGGTCCGTTAGCGTTATACATGCCATTTGGTTAGTTCATGTATGGGTATGGAGGACATGATCCCCATGGACCAAAGATAAGAGGTTAAAACTGATATCCTTGTTATGTTGAATAGTTTCATCTAACTTGGTGGTAGTCGCTTTTCGGATATAGTGTGTTGGTTCTCCTATGGGACGTTTTAGGGGGCGTTTGGATTTTCCTTTTTCCAAGTCCTTGATCAATTTTTAGGATCAGCGTTTGTTTTACATTTCTTACAGAATTGTTTGAAAATGGTTTCTTTGTTATTTTTACAGAATTGTTTCTTTTTACCATGTTAGACTCCAAAATTTTAGAATCCTCTGAAGAGGGCCGGACCCCTATGTTTGAACTGGCCGATTCAATTGCAGAGGGAACCATCACTGCCAGTTCTACAGTAGACATTTCTTCGTCTACAGGACTCAATTTTTTTGTTTTTGTTTGGCTAGTAGAAGCTATGCCCTCTATGAATCCAAGCTCATGTTTATCTTTTAGTGATCTTTGGTTATCAATCATTTCGTGCAAGAAGTAACTACTACTCTTAAATCTAGTTAGTTTTAAAGATAGTGAATTTACTTTAGATCTAAGTTCAGCACAAGTTTCACATTTGACACTAGCTTCTTTGTTCTTTTCTAGTTGATCTAGCTTTTTCTTAAGAGCACAAGCCTCATTGTTTAATAGCTCATTTTTAGCCTTTAGATGTTTGTTTTTGTTGATTATCCTAAGAATAATTTTGCATAACTTGTTATACTCATTTTGTAATGATTCACTATCTAAAGATGAACTACTATGGTAAGGAGTATCGGAGAGTACCTCATTGTTGTCAAGTGCCATGAGACAAATCTCATCCTTCTTGGATTCGTCTTCTTTGTCACTTTCACTCCAACATCCTACAACGAACGCCGTTTAGTCATTAAAGGAATGTTTAGGACAATTGCTTATGAAGTGATTTGGATTATCACACTTGAAGCATCTTCGATCCTCCTTTCCCTTCTTCCCTTCCTTGACTTTCCAAAAATTCTTCTTGTCGTCATGGGGTTGACGAATGAATTTCCCTCTTCTCCTAAAGAATTTTTTGAAATCTCTTACAGCCATGGCATACTCTTCATCACTTCCCGAACATGACTCTACTTCGTCACTTGATACTTTTCTTGCTTTTAGAGCAAGAGATTTGTACTTTTACTTCTTGACCTTGGAAGCTTATGAGTCCTTCTCGAGTACTACCTCATAGACCTTTAGGTTGCCAATGAGCTCGTCTAAAGGTAGTGTCGATAGGTCCTTGGATTCTTCTATTACCGTCACCTTCGGACGCCATTTAGTGGGGAGAGCCCTTAAGAAATTCCTAACATGATTACGACTTAAAAAGATTTGCCAGGTGCTTTTAAAGATGTAATGATATTATTAAATCTAGCAAATGCGCAATCAATAGTTTCATCGTCGAAAATCACAAATTCTTCATATTTTTGAACAAACAAATCTATCTTATTATATTTAACTTGTTGGTTACCTTGATGGGTAATTATAAGAGAGTTCCAAACATCTTTAGCGGTTTTACACATGAATATTCTTTCATATTCCTTTTTAGGTAAAACATTGTATAGAACCATTTTAGCCTCATAATTTTTAGAAATCATTTTCTTATGAGACTCTTCATATTTTTCATAAGGAATGGCTTCTTCCTTACTGGTATCCTTATTTTTAATGGTGGGTTTATAGTCACCATAAACAATAATATGCCAAAGATCAATGTCCTTAGACTTCAATTAAGTTTTAAAATAGTTTTTTCAATAAATAAAGCAATTAGCCTCAAAGAGAGGAGGCCGTTGCATAGATTGACCCTCTTTGTAGTTTTCCGAATCCATAATCGTTTTAAAGATTTAAAATACAATATATTTTAAAAACTTTGGTAACCTAGCTCTAATACCAATTACAGAAAACTATAAAGGGGGTTGAATAGTTTTACCATTTTAAATTTTGCTTTTTGAAACTTTGTTATGCTCTTATGTGAAGTGTGACCCTATTGATGTTTGGTTAATAATCTATTTATATGTGAAATGCAAGTAAAGAGTTAGAGAGATAGAACCAAGACACAAGTGTTTATAGTGGTTCGACTACAAAGACATCTTCCTTGGCATACTCCACTCCTCGAGTCACATACTCAAGAGTTAGTAAATACTAGTCACCAATCTCCTTCAACTGGCGGAGAAGCCTTACAACGTTGCTTTCACCTTTTAACGGTACAAAGCTAAATACCGGATTATAACAAAGGTAGAATAAACCCAAATGAAATCACACTATTTTTACAAGAATGATGGATGATGCTACAAATACCAAATAAAGTACAAGATAGAGAAATGTGATCTTCACAATGTGATGGAGATGCGAAGCAAGATTCTTAGAACTTGATCATTTCAAAGGGGTGTTTGGCAATTTCTTCTTTGAAGAGAATTACCTACAAATCTAAAGGTAACTAAACAAGAACTATAGAAGAGAGAATGATCAGAAGATTAGAATGATTAGAGTGAGAATTGGTGAGTTAAAACAAGAGAAATAGCTTGGTATTTATAGAGAAAAAACTGCATTGTAGCACGGATCCGCCGGTTCCATTGTAGAATGAAACCGACCAGTATAACTTAATAGACCCGACTAGTCCAGTAGCCCGGTTCTACACGGTTCCCTCGCTTGAATGGAATCGGCCAGTGTTACACAATGAAACTGGCATTCTGACACAAAATCCAAATTTTGATTTGTAAAATCTTAAAAGATTATATGTAACCCTAGGATATGGTAGGGTGCTTATGTCATCCATGATGTAAAAATATTTAAAGGTTTATTTACAACTTATGTAATTTAAAGTTCTAAGTTACTAAATATGGAAAGATGTACATTTTATAAAAGTGTTTTAGTTATAAAATGTGTGTGATCTAGGTAGTTTACTTAATACGATTTTATAAGTTGTTATCGACAAAATATAGCAAGATCGTAAAATAGAAATAAATGTTTTTACCGGTTTATTTGTATTAACATCTTTAAATAGAAAACGGGTATTTGTTTGAGGGGGAGAACGTGTTTTCATGATAAATAACTTTTCAAAAAGTGATATGGAAAATAAATTGGGAAAAGTGGTAAAAACTTTTAATGGGTCATTATTTGAGGGGGAGTTAACGAGATTAACTCCAAGACTAGTTTTGCAAATGAGGTTTAAGCATAAAAGTAGTTAGTGTAACTTTCAAAAGTTTACCATGTTTAGGACCTAAAATGCAAAATAGTTTTATATTAAGGTGTTAGGGGTAATGCATAAACTTTAGGCTTAGTTTATTAGAGTTTAAAACCTCTAGGGACTAATGTTGCCAAAAACCAAAACCCCTCCTTATTTACAACTTATGTAATTTAAAGTTCTTACTAAATATGGAAAGATGCACATTTTATAAAAGTGTTTTAGTTATAAAATGTGTTTATCTAGGTAGTATACTTAATAGCGATATGATAAGTTGTTTATCCGACAAAATATAAGCAAATCGTAACAATAGAAATAAACGTTTTTTTACGCGGTTTATATTATGTAAAAACTATCTAAAAAAAGAAAACGTTTATTATAGATTGATAGGGAGAGAACGACTTTTCATGAAAAATAACAATTCAAAACTTGAAAAAGGAAAAAAAATTTGGGAAAAGTGGTACAAAACTTTCAATGGGTCATAAATTTGTAGTGGGGAGTGAACGAGAATTAACACCGAGACTAGTTTTGCAAATGAGTTTAAGCTTCAATAGTTAGTTCGTGTAACTTTCAAAAGTTTAACCAAGTTAGGACCAAAAATGCAAAATAGGATTTATATTAATGGTGTAGGGTAAGTGCATAAACTATTAGGCTTTAGTTTATTAGAGATTAAAACCTCAAGGACCTAAATGTTGCCAAAAAACCAAAACCGCCGTCCCTAAAAAACCCCTTTCCCCCACCTCCCCTATAACCCTTTCCCAACTGACCCAACCTCTCTCATTTCTCACTCACTTCACTGAAAAATTTCTCCCTTCTGTTTTTTTCTTTAATAGAATCAGTCACACCCAAAACCAAAAAAGAACCTGAATTTGATCAAAAGGTAAAACACGAATATTGTTTATAATCATCTCTTACATACAATTGTTCAAGGAATTATCTCATCTCATCTCATATCTTGAAAAATCAAAATTTTGTGATTTAGGGTTCATAGTGTTTAGATGTTGAAATTTCCATAGGGCTTTTGTTTATAATAATGTTATTAGACTAGCGTTAACTCGTTTTTTATTATATCATTGATGTAAGTGATCAAAAAGGGTGTGTTTGGCTCATGTTCATGAACCGAACCAAGAGGGTTCATGGTTTTTTATTGTTTATGATTAGTTGAGTGTATATACGCACCTAGGAACGTTAATTGTTACGTTTATATGATCAAGGTATGATCTTTAAACCATAAACACAAAAATATTGGATCTTTTTAAAGGTGCACACTAAGTGTTTAATGAAATATTTGTTGTGATATTTGTGATTCGATAATGCTTGTAACAAGGTTGGAATGCTCGGAATGAACACACCGAACCACATAGGTCGGTATCCACCGAACCTTGTGGTTGATCGATTATATCAAAGACCACCGAACCACATGAGTCGGCTACAACCGATTCTCATGGGTCGGTTAGTGTTCAACCACCAAACCATCATGGTCGGTCAGTTCATGAAGACACCGAACCATGACATGGGCCGGTTAGTTAATCACCGATTCACAACCTTTGTTCGGTCGTTAGTAACCCACCGAACCACACCCACATTGGGTCGGTTCACATGGATCCACCGATCCATTACTCGGGCTGAACCAAAAGCCCACCGAACCATCCTTATTGGGCCGCAAGATAAGCCCACCGAACCACTTAATGGGTCAAAATATAAAGCCCAATGTTTGGTTCAAGCCTAATGTCTCGAGAATAAATAAAAAAAATTCAAAATTTCATATATTAATATGAAAAGGTTTTTAAATAATTCATAAAGTTCAAAATTTAAAAGTGTTCGAAACTTAATTACTTTTTTAAAAAGTGTTAACGTTTTCAAAACCACGACAATGAACAAAAATTATTTAATAAGTTTTAAAACGGATATATAATAATTGTGTAAATCTTATACGATTTTTACATATCTCATAATTTTAATCTCATAAACCTTGAACTTAGATGATTAGATCGTTGACTTAGTTTGACCATGTCTATAGACGTTGACTGTTGACTTTTACTTTGTCGTTGACCGTTGACTTTGATCGTTGACCAAGTTTGACTTTCTTAATCCCGTGCTTAATAAGTTCATTTGATATGAAATTGATTATGTATTTCTCTCTCTAAACACACATATATTTCCCTCTCTACACTTTTCTCTCTAATATAATAAACATGGCAACTTATTTCTTTTATCCTCCCCGACCTCCGTATCATATCTAGTTAGTGATTTATTATTTTTAACACTTGGCATCATAGCTAACCAGGGGTGTTTTGTTATTGTGTTTGTTATTTCGTGCTTATTTAAGCTTATTACAGCTTATTTCAAATTTATCTCGTCCTGGTTTGGGCTTATCAGCCGGCTTATTTTGCCAAACATCTTCATTTTTTGCTAGTGTATTATCAAATTTTATTGTAAATCAAAACGTCAAATCTAAATCTGGTTGTGGTATTTTCATGGGTTTACTTTAGAACATGTTTTTCTCTTATTTCGTGGCTTAACAGCTTATTTTTGAAGCTTATCTTGAAAAAAACCATGGCTTAATGTTACTTTAATGTATTTCTTGCCTAGTTTCCCTCTGAATTTAGTCTTGGGTAGTTATTTCTCTGGTTTAGATGATTATTAGAATAGTTCAAGTAAGAAAAACCCATATCTGAAACATTAGGGAAAAAGTACAAAAGTATGACAGTGACTAGCGGTTTGGTCACTACGGATTGGTGGCCAAGGTTTGTTGGCGGCGGTTTAATGAGCATGTGTTACAGCGGTTTATAATTTTTTAGCTGTTTGTAGAACCGTTATGCTGCCCGTTTGTCACAACCATAATGGTTTGTTGAACATCTAAGACAACGGTTTGGGGTTTTAGGCAGAGTTGACTGAGTCAACTTGGTATTTACCGAGTTGACTGAGTCAACTCTACTGAGTCGCTCAGTGAGTTCACCCGGTATTAACCGAGTCGAGTCAATGAAAAAAACAAGACAGAAATGAAGAAAGATGGACAGACTCGAATCATAAACCTGAAATATAAATTACAACAACACCACCATCAACAATCCAACAATATCTACCTAAAAAAACTCATCGTCACATTACAATATCATTACAACAAATCCAAGACTAAACCTAAATCCCTTCGTCACAATTATCACATCTCCTTCTACTCCACCAATATCAAGACTCGAATCAAAACTTAAACAAACACACAAATAATCTCAGTTTCATTGTTTCATGTATTTCAATTAACATCAAGACCTTAAAAGATCCACAACACAAAATGAAAATCATCACAGATCTGTGACGGTAAAAACCATCTTGTTTATATACGAAAATTAAAGTAAGATTATTAACAAATATGTTATAATCAATATTTGTTTCAAGTTAAGACAAAGACAATCCAACACGAAATTAACCGACCTACCCAAGACCTCATTGTAGAGATCTTCAAGAACACTCTATGTCGTACCTTTAAAAAATGAATGATAAACATGATCGGTGGCTTTCGATTCATGTCAGGAAAAAGAAGGTCATGGTTATTTGTGGTTAGGATAAAAGCCTTTCGTGTTGAGAATGGAGTTATAATACTTAATCTATGATGGGAGATTTGAGAGTTGCTTGTTCTTGGTGACTACACAGAAGGTCAGGTGGTGGCGATTGAAAAGGGATCAGGAATAGGGTTGTGTAAGAAAGATTAGGGATTTGCCTGTTATATATCCCTATTCTTCTATTACTGTATCAGGTAAAAGGAGTTTTGGACTGGTGTGCTTCTGACAGCCGGGTCACAACAAAAAAACATGGGCATAATGTTTTATTGACTATTGATTTTGGTCTGCCGAGTATTTCAATTCATGGGCCAGATATTTGGGTTTGTGGTTGGTTGGACTTTATCTAAATAACATTGGGACGAGATCAAGTATAATTGATTAAGTTGGCTGAGTCATTTGTTTGATAATTGGTTAATGTTATGGATTAAGCCGGGAATAAAACGCTATCATGACAAGTTGGACTAGACAATGTTGATTCATTGACGACAATTCAAAAATAACATTTGTCTTAGTTTAATGACATTTACGAACAACAACACAACAAACACGATACATAACACTAAAACGATCCTTATAAGATTCACTAAAATGACAAACGGCTAAGGATTTGGAGTACGATGACAAGTGATCACGGAGTTGATTTGGTATCCCATATTTGAGATTGAAGTGGGTTCCACGAAGGCGTCTAATTATTTCATCATCGAGACTTCCTTCTACTTTCTACCCCTTTTCTTCAAACCCAATCTATCAATTGATTACTTGCTTGAACGTATATAGCTTATGATTGAGACTTAAACTATCTAGTTTCCAGTACTTGGGGTGGTTGGTTGAAGACCTGGATAACTGTCACTCAAAGGGGATGTCGGTCTGGATAATTTCAAGAGGTATTGTACTTCCTATACTTTTCTGGTTGAGTATAGGGTACTTAAAGATTTAATCGTGTACCGTTCTTTAATCAACAACGGTGCAAGCTTAAGTAACAAATTTGGGGGATTGTACTTCATTTTCAAGTTTGGTATATTGAGTTTACTTCACCATGTGGTTACAACAATAGCCGACAAAATACGAGGTTGGTAAGTTAGCCGGAGAGTTTAAAGGTTGAGATGTAATCAGCAATTCTCATGGGATATTATTGTGTTATTCCAAGACAATGGTACTTCATAGTCTAAGCAAAATTTTCAAAGTTCTTCAATGACATTCATATATAAGATCTTGATTATACCAAGTTTTCTTCATTCTTGCTTCATCTCTTACTATGGTTTGTGAAGTCAAGAGGGTAATGGTTCGTTTAGATTTTAAGATTTGTGCTTAAGATAAGAACTTCTCGTGTATATGTGCGTACACAACAATGATGCTTCCGAGAGTTTGAAACCATCATGGGGGGAAATGTGTACCTTGATCTTACCTTATGTACACCACTTCACTTAGTATGGTTTGTGAAGTATTCTACATATGTGAGAAGAATTATTATTTATTTCCCGCATGTACCCCCAAATGAATATTCACCAAGACCCAATGACAAAAAGCAATAATACTTGGTGTGGTTTTACTTCTACGAAATTCTGCTATGCACTTTAATGACAAATAGAAGACTGTTCAAGCTACATCAACAATTCAGAATCTGCTCAAGATAGGGATGTTGGTTTGGGGGGAAGCTGATTTAGAAACTTTGTGAAAAAGGAGTCTATGAAGAAGGCTTTTCAAGACATGCTGCATGAATTGGGGGAAGTTAATCCAGTTCATGCATACTACAATGGTTCCAGAACAAGTAAAGACAATGAAGATCTAAGCTGGAGTACGAGTTTCAAGACCAGGAGAACTCAGAAGACATCTTTAGCTTTGGAAGCGCTTTAGAAGACTTCATTTATGTTGTATTTGTACTTGTTAAGAACATTGTATGTAATTCCGTATGTCCAGATATTAAGGGAAGATTGTTAGCTGATGTGCGGTTGTCGTAGAACTTCTACACGAGAAGTTTTACAACTCCCTAGGCAGTGCACCTAATCGTTGTAGTGTAGTATAGGCAAGACTCGGGGTTGATTATCGTTCTCTCGGGGAATAGGTTGGGAAGTCTTGATCACGGTTTAACAGAATTCTAAAGGTTGAAGGAAGATTATTTTAGTATTTTTGTATTTTATGGAAAGCAAGTAAATCATATAATTGGAGAGGGGTTTGGTTTTATGTAACACCCCCAAAATGGGTCGCATCGGAATATGGGTTTGGGAGCGTTACTTCATAATACCATTGCACAAGATACGAGAATGGCCTCTAAAAGAGTCGTTTAAAACCAATACATTTGATTTAGCAAATTGTTTGTTATAAAAGCCCGAAGCTTCACTTGTTCACTTGTTCAAAATACAAATATTTCTAGCCCATAACAATTATACAAAAGTGATGCGACCAAATCTTTAATGCATGACACCCAAAACATGACCACCGATGTATCCCTTGTACCTCGTGCCTTATTGATCCCCAGAAAAACATGCTTTAAGACGTCAACAATAATGTTGGTGAATTCATAGGTTTGTAAAATATATGAGTGTAGGACCGCAAGACTTCCCCCGTGATAATACATCAAATGTAAACATCACAAAAATGTAATTACGTTTCCCTAAGCTCATGATACTGAAGCTCGACATATATGAATACAATATAAAATTGCCTACATTGCCCTTGATGATGTTTAACCCGAAACATCGCACATCCGACATGCTATACGTTCATTCTCGGTGATAGCTAGTCACCCGAACGGGGCGTCACCCCCAAATAGATCTATTTATAACATTCGCGCTTACAATCCAGTAATTAACCAGTTCATGATAATGGGCTCATTGGGTATTGTTACCTAGGCAAACACGTAATCCGTTTGAATATGAAATGTACACTTGCGTCCAATTGTAAAATAAAGCATGTTCTCACCCCAAAACAGTTATGTAAACCATTAAAAGAGAAAAAGTAGGGCTATGAACTCACCTCGAGTGGATGAGTTTAACAATGTAAATCACAACAGAAATTGCGTCACAAATACGCCGAATGTAACCTAAATAATTATAGGTCATATAAGTACTAATAACTATGAATAACTAACACCACATATAATCCTATATAGCTTATCACCATCTATTTTTAATTTAGAAATCATGGTTATAAGGTAAAAACGTTTATAATTATCGTTTTAGTAACTATAGCGTAACTTTCCCGTTTTAAATTCATTTCGTGCGTTTCTTACATCCACGTCTTCTTATTAAGATGATATATAAAAATATGACATTTTTATATTTTAAGACCTTCTGATGAACAGTACTTTTACTGTTCATGACGTTTTAAAATTTTATTTTTATAAATTTTACATTGTCGTAAACTCGTAAACGTAATAACTTATTCGTTTTAATCCCGATTTTAGCGATTCCTTCGAGCACGTCTTTGTAATTGAAAAATGTATCAAAATTATCACATTTTATACATTTGGGTCTGCTGATGAATAGTAAATTTTACTGTTCATAGTTTATAAAATTACTTTTATAAACTTTAATTATCGTAAACGTCGTATTTTATTCGTTTTAGCTCCGTTTTTAGTAATTCTTTCGAGCACGTTCTCGTAATTTAATGTTCTATTTATTTATGATGTTTTTCTAAAAATAAAGTCCCTGATGAACAGTAACGTTTTATAAAATTATTTTTATAAAAGTATTATTATCGTAAAACTTGTAATTAATGTATCTCCTTCGTTATAAATCGGTTTTTCGAGTTCTCTACATGCCCACGATCCTTGTGACATGTAGTATCTCTCTAAAATGTCAAACCTGCTGTTTGAAAGTCGAATTTTAACAGCCCCTTTTCAATACTTATGTGTACTCATTTTTATAACTTGTTTTATATACTTTTCAACCTAATAAAATACCACAAGTCCTTTACAAGTCATTATACCACATGTCTTACATTTTAACATGTCCATTAGTCCATATTTTGTCCAAATGTCCAAGTTAACAAGTCCTTAACAAGGCTTTTAAGTCATAAACTTTCTTAAGTAACTTTTACTTACTAGTTTATACATACACTTTTTATACTTTAACCAACATGATACCATACTTATAATCCCATTATATCATGATATTACCATCCTCATAACATATGTAAAAGTGTATAAAATCATAATCACAAGTAAAAATCCATTTTACATGTTCAAAAGTATCCTAAATGGTGATTTTGCTATATATAACTTATATATACATAAAATGATAAATTTAAGTTTTAGATAACCTTATGATGATGTAAGATGATAACCCACAATATCTAAATCCTTGTTTAGATATAAAACCCTAGCTTTCAAGCTTTGAAAACCCTAATTTCAATAGAAACCCTAATTTTGCTTTTCTTTTGATTAACCCTCTTAATCAACCAACCAAGCTTCCAAACCTTCTTGTATCACCTTAGATATGATCTTAGTTACTTGTGTAAGTGGTAAAATAAGTTGTATGAATTTATTGGGTGTTTGGTTTTTGGATGTGGCTATGTAAAAAGAAAAAGAAGATATGTTTTGATTTTTGGTAAAGGAAATGACTTGTGTTATCTCTTCTAGGAGTTGCGAAAGACTTATATGCATCAAGTGATAGTCAAATGAGTTATATCAAGACCAGGGGGCTTTAGGCGTTGGAAATCACAAGGAAACAAGGGGAGTGAAATGAGGATGACTAGTGGTCAAAACCACTAGTCATGGGCTAGTTCTTCCAATTTGATGTCCTTTGGTTCCCTAAAGAGTGAATTAACCCATGAAATTAAGGAATGACAAGACCATTTTATTATATCTTGAATCAAAAATGAAAGTATACTTGCATAAAAGAAAGTATAAGTTGTAATGTGTAAGTTGTAGTTTCTTTTATTAAGTGTAAGACTTGAAATTTATATGCCTTGGTTTGTTTCTTTATATATGGGACGTCCCCATATATATATGTGGGTAAAGTTTTATAAACTTTGGGCATTCGGTATAAACCTGGGTATTTGTTGAAGCGTAGAAATGTTTTTTTGGTTCCGGGTATGCCTTATCGCGAAACGTAAACACTTTACGTAACCGATAACATAAAATGAACAAAGATTATAATTATTCTCAAAAAAATAATTATCTAACACTTGGTTGACGTAAATATTAATTAGGTTGACGCCCGTTTACGTTGAATGATTGTATTTAACTTACGCGATTTAACCAAAAGACGCGAAATAAAAACGAACGCGTAGAAGTCCAAAATAAATAGTTAGATTATCAAAGTCATAAAAGATGCGAAAATGTGAATTGTTACATTCTCCCCGTGTTAAAAGAATTGCGTCCCGCAATTCAGTTCGAGTTGCCTTCCGGAATGATGTTGATGAAGAGGCGTAAATCTCATCTAAATCCTCCTAATGTGTGCTAGGTAACTTTGCTATCAAAATTTAACATCAAGTGGGACGGGACCTCAATTCCCTTGATGATGGCTGAACTTATCGGCAGGTTGTCCTTGGGTGGCTACAGATACGTCCCTTCCCTTTTGGCTTAAGATTTGGTGTAAGGTGATGTCGACTCTATTGTAAGATGGTCTAAGAGTTCCTTGTGATAAATACATTTACGTAAGATTTTGTTTCTCAAGAAAATCAGTAGAAATTTAGAATTTGACAAAAGTTTTAAGGTGACTACTCTCAACATGGCATGGTCCTTCCTGAATGCATAGATGATCAGTCTATGCACCAAATATACATACGTATATCAACTATGTATTTTGAGGCTAACAATGCAACGCTCATTTTCGTCAAAATAGTGTTACCATTTAGTTTGCATAACAAATAGCGAAAGTAAAGTTGATGAAATTTTTGTGATACATAACTTGATAGATAATTTGAAATCATTCGTACAGTACAACAGAAATTTAAGCGAAATTACAACGAGAATTCTTAAGGGATATAGCTTAAGCATTGATATCATCTTCTAGGTTATTAATGTCTTGATTGGTTTCTCCTCCTAAGGCATGCACCATTTCACGTGCTTCCGTACTTCCAGCTTGGTTTCCATGGTTTTGATTCTTCATCTCTGGGCAATCCCTCTTGTAGTGTCCTAGACCTCCACACTCATAACATGTGAGAGTTCGTTGATACTCAGCAGCAGCAGGTGTTCTACAATTCCGGGCTAGATGGCCAATCTTCTTGCATAAGTTGCACTTGAGTGCACACTGGCCCTTATGATGGTAATTTCACCTGGTGCACAGTGGTAAGGTTCCAGCATACTTTTTCTTTCAATTCCTGTACTTTACAGTGCACGGTCCATTGTGGTGACATTTGCACTTGTTGCATAGAGGTTGGGACCCAACATATTTCTTGTTGTTTGGCCCAACAGCGTGTGCCCAAAACACCTTATGCCCTTTGTGTTGTTGTTGAGCTCCATGTGGTCACCTTCCCACTTCCTTTTGTTGCTAGCATTCCCTGCTACTTTGTTTTCTCGCTGTTTGGTTTGGTTTATTGACTCGTAAATAGCAATAGCCTACAAAGGTAGAGATCCAGCATATGCCTTCTTGTTAATTGGCCAAGTAGTGTGTGCTCTAAGCACCTTATGCCCTTTGTTTTGTTGGCTTGAGATTCCATTGTGGTTACCTTCCCACTTCCTCCTGTTGCTAGCATTCTCTGCTACCTTGTCTTCTTGTCGTTCAGTCTGGATCATTTACTTGCAGGCTATATTGGTTTTCGTCTTATAAATAGCAATAGCTTCGACAGCATTAGCCACTCGTTGGGCTACAACCCGCTCAATTTACTCAACACTCATCCCTTGATTAACAGTTGTCATCATTTCCTAAAGATAACAGGAAACAAAATGTATATGAAGTTTCATCCATGGGAAAATCATGACACTCTGTGATCCTAACATATATGTAAGGTAAGACCACGTTATGCAGAGATATAAAATAACAGCAACCATGTCATAAATAAATCCACATCATATAGTAGCATGATCATAACCAACAGCGTAGGTTAATACTTAATACATCATTTTACATGAGTAAAAGAGTACAAGCTTTTTATTAACACTACCAACCGAGTATTACTCAAGTTTAGTGTGATACAATACAAAACGAGCTACACTGACAAATCTATTTGTCTATGGGCCAGGGTGCCTCTCAAGATTCTAGATGCTAGACTCTTATGTTATCTTTAAGTGACTTAACATTCTCTGGTAGTGCTGCTGATGAAGGTAGTGCATCAGCAAACTTGGTAATGCATGCCTCAGCACATGGTGATTATGGAGTATGATGTTAAATAGACATTCGTACTGCACGGGATTTGGTCTCAAAAGACAAGATGATATGGTGTGGAGAGGTGGGTGGTGTAGAAGCTACTCATCAGTCTCAAATGCCTCTGTATTCTCAGCTTGAAGGGACAGGATCATCTGTAGGTACAGCAGAAGTGTCGGCCGAAGCTAGGTGCTCCTCTTCCTCCTTGTCCTCCTCATCCTTCTCAACATCGTCATCATCGTCGTCATCATCAAATGACTCTCATAATTGTCTCCTCCATCGGCAGGATAGTCAGCAGGATCCTCCTCAGGGTCCTCCTTATCCTCCTTCGGATCGAAGTCAGCAATGTAGCCCGGTGATAGGGCTATAGATGAGGCATCAGCAGGTAGAGTTTGATCCTCCATTGGTTCCTCTAGCTCCTCATTAGAAGCTCATTGGAATATCCATGGCTCGGAATTAATATAGACAGACGTGTAGGTAACCGTCGATGATGAAAACATGACTGCTTGCAACGAGCAAAACTTAACTTATATAAATATATTATATAAGACCGGTATGGTATATATGAATATGCGCTCATGGCATAAATGAATGATGGTAAGGTATCATATTTGATAGCTTAATGTTTAGGTAGCGCTTAGGACCTACAAGCTTATAGTGCTACCTTGCCTAAAGAAATGCTCCCCTATTTATATAAATAACCCTTATATAAATAATTATAAAGTTATGCACAAGAATGCAAACTCATCTTTGTATATATACAATATACCCACATATTAACGTACGTACTATAATATGAACACGTATATGAATCATGTAAGCATCTAGTAAAACTAACTAATGCAAACAGCTAGTGTATGTATGTCCCGTGAAAACCCCTTTGTATGAATGCAATGTTTGAAAATGGTTATAGTCCTGCAAAAAGATTTGACCTGGTTCTCTATAAAATTGGCTCTAGATACCAATCTGTAACACCTCCAAAATGGGTCGCAGCGGAATATGGTTTTGGGAGCGTTACTTCATAATACCATTGCACAAGATATGAGAACGACCTCTAAAAGAGTCGTTTAAAACCAATACATTTGATTTAGCAAATTGTTTGTTACAAAAGCCCAAAGCTTCACTTGTTCACTTGTTTAAAATACCAAGATTTCTAGCCCATAACAATTATACAAAAGTGATGCGACCAAATCTTTAATGCATGACATCCCAAAACATGACCACCAATGTATCCCTTGCACCTCGTGCCCTATTGATCCCCAGAAAAACATGCTTTAAGACGTTAACAATAATGTTGGTGAATTCATAGGTTTGTAAAATATATGAGTGTAGGACCGCAAGACTTCCCCTGTGATAATACATCAAATGTAAACATCACAAAAATGTAATTACGTTTCCCTAAGCTCATGATACTGAAGCTCGACATATATGAATACAATATAAAATTGCCTACATTGCCCTTGATGATGTTCAACCCAGAACATCCCATATCCGACATGCTATACGTTCGTTCTCGATGATAGCTAGTTACCCGAACGGGGGCGTCACCCCCAAATAGATCTATTTATAACATTTGCGCTTACAATGGAGTAATTAACCAGTTCATGATAATAGGCTCATTGGGTATTGTTACTTAGGCAAACACGTAATCCGTTTGAATATGAAATGTACACTTGCGTCCAATTGTAAAATAAAGCATGTTCTCACCCCAAAACAGTTATGTAAACCATTAAAAGAGAAAAAGTGAGGCTATAAACTCACCTCAAGTGGATGAGTTTAACAATGTAAATCACAACAGAAAATGCGTCACAAATACGCCGAATGCAACCTAAATAATTATAGGTCGTATAAGTACTAAGTACTATGAATAACTAACACCACATATAATCCTATATAGCTCATCACCATCTATTTGTAATTTAAAAATCATGGTTATAAGGTAAAAATGTTTATAATTATCATTTTAGTAACTATAGCGTAACTTTCCCGTTTTAAATCCGTTTCGCGCGTTTCTTACGTCCACGTCTTCTTATTAAGATGATATAAAAATATGACATTTATATATTTTAAGACCTTCTGATGAACAGTATTTAGTTCATGACGTTTTAAAATTTTATTTTTATAAATTTTAAATTGTCGTAAACTCGTAAACGTAATAACTTATTCGTTTTAATCCCGATTTTAGTGATTCCTTTGAGCACGTCTTTGTAATTGAAAAATGTATCAAAATTATCACTTTTTATACATTTGGGTCTGCTGATGAATAGTAAATTTTACTGTTCATAGTTTATAAAATATCTTTTATAAACTTTAATTATAGTAAACGTCGTATTTTATTTGTTTTAGCTCCGTTTTTAGTAATTCTTTCGAGCACGTTCTTGTAATTAAATGTTCTATTTATTTATGATGTTTTTATAAAATAAAGTCCCTGATGAACAGTAACTTTTTATAAAATTACTTTTATAAAAGTATTAATTATCGTAAAACTTGTAATTAGCGTATCTCCTTCGTTATAAGTCGGTTTTTTGAGTTATTTATATATTTGGGAACGTCATGAGATGTAGAATTTTTATAAAATATAAAACCCATGCTTAAATTTTCGGACCTAAATAGCCCCTTTTGAATATTTTGTAAAAATATGTTTTAAGTTGATTTTTATAACTTTTTAGCTTAATTATATTGTTACAAGTCCTTTGCCATACCTGATGCCGTATGTCTTACATATAATAATATCCATTAGTCCATCATATGTCCAAGAGTCCATGGTAACAAGTTCTTAACAACCTTTTAAATCATAAACCTTATTAAGTAACTTTTGATCACAAGTTTATACTTATACTTTTTACACTTAAACCAACATGATACCATGCTTATATTTCCTTCATTCCATGATATTTACAACCACATAACACATGAATAAGTGTACAAAATCATAATCACAAGTAAAAATATGTTTTACATGTTTAAAAGTATTCTAATGGTGATTTGCTACATAGAACTTATACACACATAAAATGATAAATGTAAAGGATGTAAGATTTCTAGATAATCTTGATATGAAGTATGATGATGAAAAAACAAAATTTAAACCCTTGTTTAGCAACAAAACCCTAGCTTCCACACTTAGAAAACCATAATCCAAACCAAAACCCTAATCTTACACTTTCTTGCTTCAACACTTGTAAAGGCTTAACAAATCCTTGTAAATACCTTAAGAAATCTTAGATATATTGTAGGAATGTATGTAAATACTTTAGGTAAATTTTGTATGGATTTTGTATGTTGTTTAAGTGTTGTCGTGGGTAAGGAGTGAGTAAAAGAGAGGATTTTTGTGTTTTCACCTTATAAAATGGAATGTGTGTGTTTACTTGAACTAGTTTAGGCATTATATATCACATAGGAGTAGTCAAATGTGCAATAGGAGGTCTCAAGATAAAGGGGAGTAAAACATGGAGTTTTGGTCAAACAAACATAAACCTTTATTAGATGCTCGATGTACAAACCAAGTTGCAAGAATTTTTAGATATTTCTCTCCATATCCAGCCCTATATGAATAAATATGATGATATTTTGTGAATTTTGGGTATTGGGTACAATTGTAGGTATTTTTTGAAGCGTAGAAAAGTTTTGGGGTGGGGTTTTCGGGATTATTACCTAAAACGTATTTTTTCGCGAAGTAAACCTTTAGCAACAATATAAAATAAAAATGAATAAAGTTAATAATTATCCTCAAAATAATTACTTAACACTTGCTTGATGTAAACATTTAATTGTTTGATGCCCGTTTACATTGAACGATAATTTTTAGCTTACGCGATTTAACTTAACTTTTACGATTAAAAGCAAACGCGTACAATACTAAAAATAAATAGTGAATTTATTGAAGACGTACAATGACCCTAAAACACGGGGTGTTATATAAAATTTGAAAGGGTATTAATTTAAAGTCAAATAACTAAGCCCCAATTAATCTCTGATCATCAAATAGTTAAGCCCCAATTCATTAAAAAGTTAAAAAAAGATATAATCAGACTTACATCAAATCAGCAGATAGAGGCACACATGAGCATAGGATGTAGCTTTGCCGGAAAACCCAAAAACATGGCGGTTGTTGATTTATGGTGGGAGGTGAGATTGGTGTTGAAATAACGGGGCAAAAATTAATTTAATCACTCATATAAGACTGGCTTGATGAAGACACATATGTGGGGAGAAGAAGACACGTGCCATACCTGGTTTTCTTCCAGGTTGTAGAGAGATGATTCTTCTAGGTTGTAGAGAGATGATCGACAATTAGGTCGGGTAGCATTATGCATTTTAATAAAGGTATATTTTTAACCTGCATCCTGCTTGCATTTAACCTTTCGGGCTGGGTGAAAAATTCGGGTTGCATTAAATGTTTTCAACCCGAATACTGGCTTTTAATAAAGATATATAATAAAGATGAAGGGTGAGGATTGATCCCTTAGTATTTTGATAAAGTTTGTTATCCAAATGAACTTAAATATAAAGGATGAGGAACCTGGCATCCATTTATGCATCGTCTCATTAATATGTTGTCATTTGTCAGCTTAATATCTAATTAGGAAATTATAATAATAATGAAAAAATTAAACTGTTGTGGTCTACGTCCTCATCTGCAAGGTTCTCGTCATTTCTAAATTCATCACCGGTAACACGGTGATGTATGACATAACTCCAACATGATCACTCGGCATTTGAGCGAGTCATCAGTACGAACATAGGATACTTCTATATGAACTTTACGACAATTGTGCTTTTCATATTGTTCCTAAGTTTGTCATGATATTGGGCTTCGTTACTTTTGTACCAGTTGCGACTCAACACAAAATTTAGATACTTTATTTTGTTGTCGCCAGAATCATTGAGAGAACACATACAATTCATTCGAGTGATGACATTGGAAACACTTACCGTCGGAAATGACGATGATAATTGATGAAGGAGACGAGGATGCTGAAGAATACGAGGATGATGGTGCCACACCCCTAAAATATAGCAACGAAAGGTAACCGGAGGCTTGACGTTCGTAGCACAAAGACACAAGTTATATTAAACAACCTCTATATAAGTCATTTGAAAGTACACATTCGATTAAAGAAATGAAGTTTTAACAAAGACATGTTACAAGAGTTCACAAAAAAAGTGTAAAGAAGATTTTAGTTTACAATCAAACGTTAAAGTTATGCAATAAAACTTCGTCATGATGAAACCACAAAATGTGAAATTAGTGGGATGCTCCAAGCAAATCCAAGGTAATGCAATTAAAAACCTAAGAAATACATGCTTAAAACATCAACATAAAGTTGGTGAGATCATAGGTTTAAGTAAGTATAAGTGTGGACCACAAGATTTTCGGGTGTGACTATTATAACAAATACAACATCACAAGAAAAGTATTACGACTGCACTAAGCTTATGACACTGAAGCCTTAACGTTTACGTTGTTTACAAGTTGTTGCCCAGTAGGTGTCCATCCCAAGAACACCTAGAGTTCCCCAAATGGAATGCGTCCGTTTGTTATGGTAATGCTTTGTTACTTACCCGGACGAGGGTTGTCAACCCCAATAGATCTATCCACAATATTCATGCTTACACAAAGTAATTAACGGTTCATGATAGTGGGGGTCATAGTGGGATAACAGGTACTTAGGCTAATCCGTAAAAGTTTAAACCACTTGTGTCTATAAGTAAAAACAAGCAATGTATTCTCACCTTAAAGTATTTCAAAATAAGTATAAAGCGAGTAAACAGGGGTTATGAAACTCACCTCAATTCAAGTTGTTATAATGGGGAATATTACACATGTTCAATGATACAACGAGTCTTAACCCGACCTAAATAAATAAGACACCTTAGGTATAGTGGTATGATCTATATGCATATGAGTTTTATAAAGTTTTACACCCATATACACTTGTAGTGAAGTTTTAATAAGCTTTATATGTTAAAACACTTAGAAAATAACAAGTTACACTCTTTTATATGAAAGCAGAAAATTGTGTGAGCTGATTGAAAAATGACCCGACTTTAAACGAGCATAAGTCACTCGTTTCTTAACCAATTGAAAGCCGAAACAAGTCCCCACACTTAGTTATATATTTTGTCTTTCTAAATTGTATGGCCTCTTTCACACATTCAAAGTTTAAGGCATTCAAAATAAAGTTTCAAGATTCAAACTCAGAAAGATAGCTGTTTGATAAACAATTTTGCAAAAATTGTTTAAAAATGCTAAAAAAGTCCCATAATTTATAAAATTGTACATAAACCTTCCTAAGACCTTATATAAAGAGTATGTGGAAATAAATTTTCCAAAAAGGTTCCTTAAAGTGATTAAAACAAGCTCACAAGTTGACCTATTTTTTGGAGGAATATAGGGTTTCTTACAACTAGGGTTAAATTAACTTCCAACATAACAAGTCTAAAGTGGTGAAGCATGATATGTTAAATATAAGTAAATTAGGTCAATATGAGATGCTTACACAAATTTGGATGCTTATGGTGGTAGAGGAATGCACAAAATCAACCCAAGAACACTAGAAACCCTAATTCTTATACCAAAACCCTAGCTTTTCTTATAACCTGATAACATCAAATAGTTTATACTTTTTAATATCAAAATCCCTTGTAAAATGCTCATAATTGTTATATTTCTATGAAAATATGTACTTAATTTTTTCATATTTTCGTTTTTAGGAATATATGAGCTTTGGAACGGAAAGACGCGGAAATTAAAGGATGCGTGATGAAAAATGCATAAAGAAGATATTCTAGATGTGAACCACGATGTAGTTGGATTGATGGAACTACGCCATAGCCCATACTCAGCACAAATCAAGCATTTTTTGATTAAGCTAACTACGACGCAATTGACCCGTTAGGGCTACGCGTAGCTTTGGAAGAATATTACATTGGAAGAAACTACGGCGTGGCTCCTCACTTAAGGCTACGTGTAGCTATATCAAACTATGGAAGGTTTACGTGCATTAGAAGAACTACGGCGTAGCTCCTCACTCGAGGCTACATCGTAGTTGATACGAGGCTATAAATACAAGCCCTATTTTCTGCTATTTCGTCATTCATTGGAGGGAGAACTCAAAAGTAACGACTAAGGCTTCTCTAGGAAGGATTTTTTAGTTCCATTTACCATCATTCTAAGGGAGGAATTGCTTTTAACCGTATTTGTATTATTCATTCATCGACAGTTTATAAGAATTATAATGTTCAATCAATCCATGATTTCTTTCATTATCTCTTTTGCAATTTGTAGCATGAGTGGCTAAACAACTTTAGTGTTAGCCTAGTTATGATTCCATTTTTGTATTGTTGCTTGTTTCTTAGTTTAATTGTCGTTTGTTTGGATATTCTAGTTGCATGTTGTTAGATCCCCGCGTTTTGGTAGTGGTAAGGCTAGTGTAGATCCTCTTAGCTATTGAGTAGGCGTACGCAGTTTAAAGGTAGTCTATTGGGGTACTAGAAATAGGTTGGCATATGTTTCGAGTGTAGGGGTTGCACATTATACCGCATGCATTAGATTAGACACTTATAAAGCACGGGAAATTCTTTTAGGAGGGTTTAATGTAGAGAAGTGGGATTGTCGACATTTAGGCAAGTGTTTAGAGTAGTAGGGGTTTAATGACTACAACCTAGATGCTTGATTTTTGTGAACAACGGGATTGAGATCATAGGAAGTATAGGTTAGGTTGCGATTACAACTCGAGCCTGACAGTATTAGAACCACCATAATAAACATGAATTAGACATTGCACTAGGAAACATCATCTTCACATTACCAGAGTCATAGCTAGGTTAGTACGTCTATCTCCTTTGAATTAATCTTTCATTTCAATTTGCGTATTCAATTTCGTTGCAATTATAAATCAAATAACTTTCAAAAATGTGACAATTTAAATTAATAAACTAAACACTTAGCTCTTGGGACGACCTTGAATTTACCATTCCTAAACTATACACGACTGGGTTTTCTGCCCGTTAGTGCGTTTGTACACCATAGGTGAACGAGTTTTATAAATTTAAAACTTGGTAAAATTAAATTGAAAAAAAATTACGCATCAATGTTTTGGCGCCGCTGCCGGGGAGCTTAAATTGGTTTTTTATTTTGAAATTGTATAAAATTCCGCATTTTTCAATCTTTTTGTTGAATTTATCACTACTAGTTTTCTTGTTTATTTTGCAGATAGGGGTGACACATGAACAATGACATTAACAATCAATGATTATCTGAAAAAAACCAAGTATAACACCCCGTGTTTTAAGGTCATTGACGTCGTCAATAAATCCACAATGTATCTTTAGTATTGTACGCGTTTGCTTTTAATCGTAATCGTTAAGTTAAATCGCGTAAGCTAAAAATTATCTTTCAATGTAAACGGGCATCAAACAATTAAATGTTTACATCAAGCAAGTGTTAAGTAATTATTTTGATGATAATTATTAACTTTGTTCATTGTATTTTTTATTTGTTGCGTAAATTGATTACGTTTCGCGATAAAATACGTTTAGGCATTCCCGGAACCACCAAAACTTTTCTACGCTTCAACAAATACCCACTTTTATACCCAATACATAAAAATTACATAAATGTATCATATATGAGCTTCTATGGCCGGATTTGTAGCAATAGATACAAGAAATATCACCAAAAATCTTTGCAACTTGTATGTACCATACCAACTAATTAAAACACTTGTTTCCTTGACCATGACTAGCTTTTTCTTGACCAAGACCATCCATAAAACCCTCATGGTGTCTCCTTGACTAGTCATAAGGCTTTATAATACAAGTAACAAGAGATAACACATACATATCCATTTCCTTAGTGTGAAAAAGCAAAATACTCTCCCTTTTTACCCCTTGAAGCCCACGGCTCAAACTCACCCCCATAAACTATCCATACAAAATTTTTCTACAACGATTACACACATACCTACATCATATCTAAGATGTCTTAAGTTGTTTGCAAGGGTTGGTTAAAGGTTTGCAAGGTGTAAGCAAGTATTTTCAAGATTGAGTTTTCTTTGGAAAACTAGGGTTTTAAGGAGTGCAAGCTTTGGTTTATAATCCAAACAAGGGTTTGGATTTGTTTGGTCATCATATTACATCTCATTAAGGTTATCTAAGAGCCCTTAACTTTTCATTTTCATGATTATATGTATATATGATGTTTACATAGCAAAATCACCATTAGGATGCTTTTAAACATGTGAAATGAATTTCTACTTGTGATTATGATTTTGAACACTTTTACATATGTTATGTAGTGGATAATATCATGTTAAAATGGATTTATAAGTGTTGTACACTCTTGGTTTAAGTATAAAAAGTTCAAGTATAAACTTGTAGTTAAAAGTTACTTAAGGAAAGTTTAGGTTTTCATGTGATATTAATGACTTGTTAATCTTGATATCTTGGACAATTGGACAAATGATGGACTTATGGACTCTAATATATGTAAGACATAAGATATATATGGTTATAGAAGATTTGTGGTATTTGATTTGTTGAAAAAGGTACATAAATCAAAAGTATGTAAGTATATATAAAAGCTATAAAAGGGGCTGTTTTGGTTCGTGTATAATGACAGCCATTTTATGATTTACAAAAGATGGGCACCCTCATGACGATTTACCAAAATGATGATAAGAACTCGGAAAAACCGCCTTAAACGAAAAAGATAACGGCAAAATATACGTTTTCGTTAATACCAGATTTATAAAATAAACTTTATTAAAAAACAAGTTATAATATACTTCCCCAAGAATAAGGTTTAGTATGTTTTAACAGATTTTACATATGTTTGGATTCCAAATGATAAGAAATCGAAATTTTTCTTATCAATAAGGGAGAGTTCACGGATTTACAATGTTTACGGATAATAATACTTTTATAAAAAGTTACTATTCATGACAGAAACTTTTATTTTTATAAACATCATAATTAAATAGGACTTTCAATTACGAGAACGTTCTCGAAAGAATCACTAAAAACGAAGCTATAACGAAGAAAATACAACATTTACGGGTTTTACGATAACTAAAACTAAAAAAATAAGTTTATATCTGGTATGAACAGTAAAAATCACTGTTCATCAGAGGACTAAAAATATTAAAATGTCAAATTTTGATAACTCGTCTTAATACGAATACGTGAGCGCAAGAAACACCTCAAACGGACTTGGAACGCGAAAGTTACGCCAGTTTTACTAAAACGGTAATTATAAACGTTTTAACTTAATTAAACCAAATTTTACCCAAAACAATTAGTGGTGATATTAGTATGTAGAATTGTATATGGATAGATGTTAATTATCATGCTTTAGTACTTTGACGGGCCTTATACTTAAATAGGTTGCATCTGACGATTTACGTGACAACATTATCTGTGATATACTTGACATACGCTCACTCAAGGTGAGTTTATAGCCCCACGTTTTACCATGATTTATTGTATAAGTTTTTGGGGTCTGAGAAATCATGCACTGTTTTATAATTGGACACAAGTGGATAAGTTGTATATTATGATTTACGTGTTTCCTAAGCTAGCGGATAACCTAGTTGAGCCATTAACATGAATGCTAGTTACTGATGGTTGTGAGCGCGGGGATGTTATTGAATAGATCTATTGGATTGAATCCCCTGTCTGGTTGATTAGCTATCACTGGGAAATTGGAACGTATACCATGTTCGAATATATGGATGTTGGGGTTAGAACATCATCACGGAAATGTAGGCCATTTATATGGTATTCATTTATGTCCGAGCTTCAGTTGTCATGAGGCTTAGGCACTAATTACATTTATAGGATGTCTGCATCAGTTGCATTATATACACTTGGGAATCTTGTTGGTACCTCACAATATACGATTTATCAACTATGCTATTCACCAAAATTATTGTGACATTTTAAAGCAATGTTTTTCAGGAGGTCAATAAGCACGAGGTGCAAGGGATACATTGGTGGTTTTGATACAAGGTACAAGGATACATTGGTGGTCTATATTTTTGGAAACATGGCTATAAAGATTCAAGTGCATTGCATTTGGGGATATTAATTATGAAGTCAAATCTTCACATTTTTAAGGATGAACAAGTTAAAGCATGGCGCTTTTGTATCAACATTTTATTAAATCTAATGTATCATTTTTAAACAACTCAATTAGTGGTCATTCTCATATCTTGTGCAATGTTATTATGAAGTAACGCTCCCGGATACATTATTCCGCTGCGACCCATTTTTGAGGGTGTTACAGATTGGTATCAGAGCCAAGGTTATAGAGAACCAGGTCAAATGTTTTTGCTGGACTATAACCATTTTCAAACATTGCATACACACAAAGGGGTTTGCACGGGGTATACATACGTGCATACATTCATACATACACTAATTGTTGCATTAGTTGGTTATACTAGATGCATTCATAATTGATATACGTGTTTATATTATACTACGTATATACCATACCAGTCTTATATAATATAGTTATATAAGTTATTTTTGCTTGTTACAGCAGTTATGTCGTCTGATTCCGCGGTTACCTATACTTTCGTCCACTATGAGGCACGATCTTGGAGTATCCCGTCTGAGGATCCTTACGAGGAGGCTGCCCGACAGTTGTTGGAGCAGGCACCACGTCCTTCAGAGTATGTACCTGATCCCATGGAGCTAGAGGATCATGTACCAGTGTACATTCCTAAGCCTGAGCACCCTGAGGATTTAGTGCCAGCTGAGGATGAGGCACCTATAGAGCCATACATTACTGAGGTTGCTTCTGCACCTACACCGCCACTACCACCACCATCCCTTCTACCCACACTTATCCGACCCCCACATACTAGAGCAGCCATGGCTCAGAGGAGAGCTACAACACCATCCATATATCATTCACTACTTCCAGCAGGGACGCCACCATTGTTACCTATACCACTACCTGCACCATCCACTAGCCGCAGAGCTGACATTCCCGAGGCTGACACGCCACCTCGGAAGAGGCTACTACTTACTGCTCCCACACCTAGGGTTGAGGTTGGGGAGAGCTCTGCTGCTGCTGCTGCTAGACAGCCAGGATCTACTATGGCCCGCAGGGTCAATCACAGTTTTGTAGACACTGTGGATACCAGGGTTCGAGATACTGAGATGAGGACTATGGCCGTCGTAGAGGTGGTTAACCTGAGGGTCAGTTACCAGGCAAATGTTCGCAAGAGAGAGAGAGTTTGGGGTTTTATTCATGAAATCAGGAGGCCCAGGAGGACCGGGCTGCTGTGAGAGCTGAGATTAAGATATTAAGGAGAGAGAGGCTTGCTTAGGAGCAAGAGAGCATCGAGACCCATCAGGCCTTGGCTAGGTCTGAGGCTTATAGTAGGGCACTAGAGGCACAAATTAGAGTGTTAAAGACTCAGGCGTATCACCATGAGTGGCAGCGTCAGGACGCAGATGATCGTGCTATTGAGCATATCATACGTACCCAAGCCTTGGAGGCTGGAGAACGCGTTGACACCTTCGAGGATACTGGTAGTAGTGCCTAGGTTTACCTTTCTATCATATTTTAGCTATACTATATAGCCTGCTAAGTTTTTATGGGTTGCTCCTAGCTAGCAGACTATATAGATCTTTTGTTTTTGTTTAGCTATCATGTATAGCCTACTAAGTATTACGGGGTAACTCCCGGCTAGTAGGGCTCTAGGTTTATTTTCATCTTGTAACCTAGCAGTAGGGAAACATTTTGTACCAAACAGATCATGTATGTTTCCAGATTATATATGGAATGGATATATTATGTCATGTCGATCTCGTGTTGGTTTTATATTTCACTGTGTGATGTGATCCCATTTTATTTATTGTTCATATGTCATGTCACGTTATGATTGTATGAAATCTAACGGGTATTATAATTTCTTGTGCTTTGAAGAACAATGGCAACTGTTAATCAAGGGATGAGTGTCGAGGAAATTGAGCAGATTGTAGCCCAGCGAGTGGCTAATGCTATCGAGGCTATTGCTATTTACGAGTCAATAAACCAAACCAAACAGCAAGAAAACAAAGTAGCAGGGAATGCTAGCAACAAAAGGAAGTGGGAAAGTGACCACAATGGAAGCTCTAACCAACAACACAAAGGGCATAAGGTGTTTTGGGCACACGCTGTTGGGCCAAACAACAAGAAATATGCTGGGTCCCTACCTCTATGCAACAAGTGCAAATGTCACCACAATGGACCGTGCACTGTAAAGTACGGGAATTGGAAGAAAAAGTATGCTGGAACCTTACCACTGTGCACCAAGTGCAATTACCATCATAAGGGTCAGTGTGCACCCAAGTGCAACATATGCAAGAAGATTGGCCATCTGGCCCGGAATTGTAGCACACATGCTGCTGCTGAGTATCAATGAACTCTTACCTGTTTGAGTGTGGCGCCCAAGGACACTTCAATGAGAGGAATGTCCCCAAGCTAATAACAACAAACAACCGTGTTAACCAAGTTAGAGGTGGCAATGCTCCAGCCAAGGTGTATGCGGTTGGGCATATAGGGACAAACCCAGACTCTAACGTCGTGATGGGTACGTTCCTTCTAAACAACCGCTATGCTTCTATCTTATTCGATACTGGTGCCAATAGAAGTTTTGTATCCACTGCATTTAGCTCCCAAATTGATATCACACCAACTGCATTAGATCACTATTATGACGTTGAACTAGTCGACGGGAGAATAATTGGGTTAAACACTATCCTTAGGGGTTGTACATTAAATATCCTGAACCACCCATTCAACAATAACTTATCCCCGAAACTTGGTAGTTTCGACACTATAATTGGTATGGATTGGTTGGTAAAGTACCAAGCAATCATTGTGTGTGCCAAGAAGATCGTTCGTATCCCCTGGGGAAATGAAACATTAATTGTTCACGGTGACGGAAGCAACCGGGGACACGAGGCTAGTCTGCACATTATCTCATAACCAAAACACAAGAATACATGCTAAAAGGATGTCCTATCTTTTTAGCACATGTTACTACAAAGGGAACTGAAGACAAGTCGAAAGAGAAGCGACTTGAGGATGTACCAATCGTCCAGGATTTTTCTAATGTATTCCCTGAGGACTTGCCGGGTCTTCCTCCGACTCGACAAGTAGAATTTCAAATCAATTTGATACCTGGTGTTGCACCCGTAGCTCGGGCGCCTTATCGATTGGCACCTTCTGAAATGAAAGAGTTGTCGGAGCAACTAAAAGAACTATCTGACAAAGGCTTAATAAGACCTAGTTCCTCACCTTGGGGAGCCCCGGTCTTGTTTGTCAAGAAGAAGGATAAATCGTTTCGAATGTGCATTGATTACCGGGAATTGAATAAACTAACGGTAAAGAACCATTATCCGCTCCCAAGAATTGATGATCTATTTGATCAGCTTCAAGGGTCGAGTGTCTACTCAAAGATCGACCTAAGGTCGGGTTATCACCAACTAAGGGTTCGAGAAGAAGACATTCCAAAGACGGCTTTTAGAACCCGTTACGGCCATTATGAATTTCAAGTTATGCCGTTTGGTTTGACAAACGCACTTGCCGTATTCATGGACCTTATGAATTGGGTGTGCAAACCATATTTGGATAAATTCGTAATTGTCTTTATTGATGATATTCTGATATATTCAAAGAACAAGCAAGAACACGAAGAGCACCTTAAGTTAATCTTAGAGTTTCTTAAGAAAGAGGAGTTGTATGCCAAATTTTCCAAGTGTGAATTTTGGATCCCGAAGGTACAGTTCCTCGGACACGTGATTGACAGCCAGGGTATTCATGTGGACCCTGCCAAGATTGAATCCATTAAAGATTGGGCATCTCCTAAGTCACCAACAAAGATTCGTCAATTTTTAGGTCTTGCTGGGTATTATCGAAGATTCATCGAAGGATTTTCGAAGATTGCCAAACCAATGACCAGCCACTCAGAAAATCAAGTTTAGAGTGGGGTGACAAACACGAAACATCGTCCCCAACTATTAAAGCATAAGTTTGCCAGAACATCCGAGTGAAACGATAGTTTTTCACAATGAAGATGGAAATCCTGCTAGAGCCAACATCAAACAAGCTCTAGGTAGGTGACTTGTGCGATTCTACAAGAATCAATCTTGTGTCAACTGGAAAGAAACAATGGTGCGGTTCTGCGTGAATCAAACTTGTTCCAGTATAAGAATTGACGGTTATTTATCATTTGACAAACAATCAAAACTCTCGAAGTGTTACAAAATTCTTTCATAAGAAACACTTAGACTGTCTTTTCAAATCAATTTTCTCTTTATTACTAACTGTTTCATTACAGGATATTTTAAAGATGGAGATGGAGATGGAAATTCCCTGTTCCTGAGATGTCAAGTAAATAACCGAATGCCAAGACACGACCTACACTTGTTATGATGTTATGAAAGACCTCATAAAGGTGTCAAAGCTTCCGCAAACTCTGATGTCATGTATTCATTCACAAGTGCACAAGATGGCAATCCATTACAAGATGATGTAAGATTATGTTTGGGCGATGATCTCAAGAAAGCTCAAGATCACAGTCAAAGACAAGCGTAAGATGAATCAAAAGATTACTATCACAAATGTACAAGAGATCAAATGTCTACGAGCTAAAGACTGAAGTGATTAAAGTTTGGTATTTTCAGGGGTGACCTCCCTTAGGGGGAGATTGTTAGATATTAGAAAAAGACTCGGTCACCCCGTGTATTTTACTGTTTAGTATAGCTCGTAGTTTAATAGTTAATAGTACGTTTTTCGGTTTTAAGTCGGGTACGAATACCCGATATATTGTAAGTACTATATATAGCCTCTTCCAACTTTGGAAGAGGCAAGCTAGTTCATTATTTCCTTTTACAAAGAAACACTTTCTCTCTCTAGACTATTCTCTCTCTAGTGTTTCTCTCTCTAGAAACTAGCCAGATCTAAGAATCGACCCCGTGTTATGATATAGGATATACCACAATTGGTATCAGAGCTAATGGGATGATTAGATCGTGTGTATGTGCGATTTCTTGCTTGATTTAGATCAAAAAGTGTACCTTTGAAGTGTTCTAGCTCGTTTTTTTTTATCTCCGAATTTTGTTGTTGGTAATGATAAAGTTTGGGTGTTTCTAGTTGCTATTACCTTGTGGTACTGTGTTGTGCAAAAGAAATCAAGCGAAATCGTTCAAAAGGGTGATTTATAGGTGATTTTGTGTGAAAAACGTCGTTGTTCTTCGTGGAGAGTTGCCAGAATTTCTTCACGGCGGTTTGCTGAAAAATATTATTTTATTAAGTAGGTTACCAACCCTCTGACACACGGCGGGTTGCTTAGGTGGCGAGTTGCTCAAGCGGCGAGTTGTTACTAAGCAGCGGTTTGCTTACCAGCGGTTTGAACAGGTTATCAGCGGGTTGAATATTTTAAATAGCAAATATCTTAAGGAAACTCTGGCGGTTTGAAAACTCAACGGCGGTTTGATTAAAATATTCTTCGCGGCGGGTTGCTTGGCAGCGAGTTGTGTTCGGCGAGTTGCCCTAAGATTTCACCAGCGAGTTGCCTTAATTCCTCGCGGCGGGTTGCTTGGCAGCGAGTTGTGTTCGGCGAGTTGCCTTAAAATTCCACCGGCGGGTTGCTTATTTCTTTGCAGCGGTTTGATAGCCTTTGGCGGCGAGTTGAGCTTCTGTCTTGGAAATTTGAAATATTTCAAACTCGGGATTTAATATCACTAAAACAAAATACGAATACGTTAACCTCACCACTTTTAACGTACACTCACTAATCATTGATCGATCAAAACATATCATATCATAATAATACAAGATGTCTAGTATGCAAGAAGACATCCAGTGTGCAGGTTCTGATACACGCCCACCAATGCTTGATAGAACAGACTTTGAATCTTGGCAACAACGTATATGTCTGTACTGTCTAGGAAAGGATAATGGAGAGAATATTATGAAGTCTGATAAATGCTTAATTGTATATATTAAATACCCGGGATTTTGCCAAATAAAAGCCAATAAAATGTCAAAAGAATAGAAAAATGTGTGCTTTTGTGTCTATTGTGCAGGAAAGGATAAAAAGGACAAAAAGAAGAAAAACCAGTCAAAAACCGACAAGAAACGAAAGAGTCAAGAAAAAGATTGAAGAATGAAGAAATCAAAAGCCGGATCAGCCGATACAGCAAGAAAGAAAGCCAAGTGAAGTGCCAAGGACCAATTATGACAAGTTCTCAAAGTTTCAAAGGCTCATTTGAGTTATAAAGTTCAAGGGACTAAAGTTGCAAAATGAAGAAAGTTGATTATAAAAGAGAAAAGGGAAGTAAACAAACACAAGGGCTAAAGTTGCCAATTCCAAACTTCTTTTATAACTACAAAGGACGGGGGTGAAAGGCAAGGACCAAAGTTGCAATATCTCCAAACTTACATACATACACG
>BQNB010009501.1:70000-83425 GCA_026074375.1 Tanacetum coccineum | reverse complement strand
AAGCATGTGGCATGCTTTAGACATTTGTTTCGAGCTCGGTGGGCATTTCTATATGTTTTGTTTGACTATCTATTTCGTTCAATTCTTCCATTTCGTTTACTTTATATGTTTAATCTATCCGTTTCGTTTATATCTGTTCACTGAGCTTTTTAGCTCAGCCGCGTTTCTTTTCTCCGCGGCAGGTAATAAAAGGGAAGCTGGGTTATGAGTGAAGAGTGCTTAGGAGCTCTTAGTGGACTGAATGGATGATAGTTTCCCCATTTCATTTAGATTACTCAAACTTTGCATTTTAGATTTTTGTCTTCCGCTAAAACTCTGTATCGGATTTATTTTTGTTTAAAGGTCATTATGTTTCGGACCTATTAATTCCTTTGTTTTGTTGAGGAACTTTGTTGAACCATTATTATGAATAAAGTCTTCCACTTGCGTATGTTTTGATGCCATAAGTGTGACATTTGACTCATTCTCGGGTGGGGTGTTACAAAGTGTTTCGTAGTTTACGTTCACCCGGATATTTATTTTTACGGTTTAGCGTATTATTTACGTTTTTCGCGTTTTTGATCAAACAAAACCCCAGAAACCCGTAATCTTTTCTTGTAAACTCTAGTTATCATTTGTCTTGAGGTGAGAGGGGTTGGTTAGGGCCTAGGGGATGGGGGATGAGTGAGCAGTTAGCTATTGTCCCATCAAACTAAATTGAAATTGTTGTAACTTGTAACGTGCAAGAAGAAAAAAGCATAGTGTACAAGAGAAATGATGTTGTAAACTATTTTCTCATCAAGAAAAAACCATACACGTAAACTTAATATTTTCAATTGTTTTAAGTAATACTCCGTAAGTTTGAAGAAAAAGAAACATAGTCACTAACAAGTAAAACAAGCATAATTACTCGCGCGTTGCTGCCGGACGTTAATTTGTCGCTTGTTGTTGCGAGACATTTATTTTTTATTTTTTTATTTTGCGTGTGTTTATTTTTTCGGTTTCATGTTTAATAATTTGATTTTTTTCTTATATGGGCATATGTGTTGGGTCTCATGTTTAAATGTTTCTTTTTTTGCTATACGGGATTTTTTTTAATTTTTTTTAATACAATTTTATGGGATTTGGGTAAATATGTGTTATATAATTGGGCTTATGGGTTTTAGTACGTAGAAGCATTGCAATATTGGGCTCGTTTTGTTCACAATTCGAAGATTTTTCCGTGGGTATTTTTTGGTCGGAATGACTCGGTAGATATGTGTTATATATTTGATAAATAAAGTTATATATAAAAAATGTAAAATAGTTAAATGTTTGAGGTGTGCGTTTTGTAATTTTTCTTTTTTTTCTTTTATATTAAACATCAACATTTTTTATAAAATCGTGCGTATATCAGAAGCATTGCAATATTGGGCTCGTTTTGTTCGCAATGCGAAAATCTTTACGCGGGTATTTTTTTTATCTGAATGAACAAGTAGATATGTGTTATATATTTGATAAATAAAGTTTATTATATAAACCAAGGTAAATAATTAAAAAGTAGAGGTCTATTTTGTACGTTTTGATTTTGGGCCGGATTTTTTTTTTTTTTTTTACTTGGGCCGGTGTTGAGCTCATTTGACCCACGACGCAATACGCCGTCGTTTCAAACGGGAATTGATTATATGATAATAATATTTATTTGTTTAACTCTTTTTTAACAAATTTATTTGTTTAGCTAATTATATGATATGCCATAGTTTATTCATTTTAAGTTTATGAACTAAAGTTTTTATGTATACGAACAAGAATATATGGTTCGCGCGTTACGAAAATATATAGAATTAGAAATCGCATGAGTTTTTTTTGTTTTAATAATTGATAAAGGGCTACCAATAAAAATGAGTTCGTTTATTTTGTTTGCACTACAAAAGGTTTATGCACAAATCTTTTACTTGATGAATGTATGGTTAGATTGGGTCAAGATGAATCAAAAATTATACTTGTAGCATTCAACAAATCCGTAAATCTAATGTCTATCTGGATTGTCAATTTTATATAACATCAATAGACGGTATAATGTGTTTCAGGCAACCCACAATCAGCTTAATAGAATTTTATATGTTGTTGTTGATTCTAGACAGCTCATATAAAAAGTAAGTACGAGCAACAATAAAAGTATTTTAGAGTCAAGCGCATTGACTTTTCTGGGCCGTGCTTAGCCCGGCCTTATAAACTACCTAGTTATTTGTATACAATATTTCAGAGTAACATGAATCAGAACATGAAACCAGTAACATTTTGCATGTGAACTAACACCTGACCAGATATATTTTGATTAATCTAGTTTTCTTTTTAGTATTAAGTTTGAAGATCTATAACTTTAAGTATTTTAGTGGTTCCATTAGTTTTTTTTGTTTTTTTGTTTTTTTTTTTTTTACCAACTATATTCATTAGAGACATTTGGATGTTGCATAGAAGAAAAAATCAAAACACGTTACCATAGGTAAACAATCATATTATAGCAACATATAGTTCGATATACTGTAGTTTATACTTAAATACGACCAACAGTAAACCTAATCGAAAGATCTCCATACTTGGCATCTAGACATAAAGCTTTTTTAATCAACCGGTTTAAGTAGTCGATGGTTGTTTCGTGCTCGTGTTCTTTGCTGATTGACTTGCTTGGAATTCACAACTGGAGAATGTTGGATCGCCTGGTACATCGTCTTTGTGGACTTTCGGTGACCCAAAAGGCCGATTTTTGTGTAGCCATTGTTGTTTTGTTTTCGATTCCAATGCATTCGTTAAGCACTTGATGGTGTTGTACAATGGTGATTTGATAGACCCTTGCCATAGTAGTTTGGAAGACTCTTTTCTTGGGTGGGGATTGTGTTGTCTACGTTACGTTTGATACTCCGTTTAGTTCAATATCTTGTTTCCTTAGACGCACTATTCAAGTCTTTGGATTTCACGATGAGTATACTTCCGACTCGGATATAGTTTTGTATCTTCCTCCTCTTGATGTTCTTAAACAAATGAGGCTTTCCTTTATAAACCGATATGTGATTACTCTTAGACAATCCTATGACATCTTCTTAAAGCCCCTAATACAAAATTTCATAAAAAGTTGATTATATATACCTATTATAGTAGTGATACATATTTATATCGAGAAATGTTTTTTAGGAAACTTGATATTTCTTACATAACTTAGTGGAGTTGAGTAAATTGAGCTGTCATGTTGTTGCTTTTCGACATGATGAGGGAGGACGTTGTTGAATGAATTCGTCAATGTTCAAAATAGCAAAAAATTTAGCACAATCGAATCTTTGAGATGTGGAAACCCAGAACAGGATAGTTAGAGTCGGTTTCTTTGTTTACAACTTATTTGTAAGTTTGTTCACAAAAGGAGGCAAAGCACCATTGCGTACGCCCCTAATTGTTGGTTCCGCCAACAATCCTTCATCATCACCACTGCTAAAACCCTCACTAATGTCACTCGCAAATTGTTTCTAACACCATTGATTCCATGGCACCAAAGCTTTATTGAGAAACTGACAACACAACCTCAAGTTTACAAAATTTTGTGTGTTGTGTTACTCTATTTCTAGATGGAAGTTATAACAACTCTTGCCCATTTATCACACTTTTTCTCTTGTATTTTTGAGGTACGACATGCATTCCTTGACAGGAAGAAAAGAACTTTGTGAGTAAACTATGTTCAAAAATAAACTTAGAATGTTTTAAAAACATGTTTACTATGTGGCTAGATATATACCTTTGGTCGTTTGAAATATTTCATTTTTCCGCAGTGCAAATGTTCTTCGATCAATTACAAATACTATATGTAGTAAGATATTCGATTATACGGCGTATTAATGCATATCTAATAGTGCTCTTGAATCTACTTATTCATTAAGATACAAATCTAATATTTTTTGTAGTAAATAGTAAAATCTATCCTTATGATTTATCCAAATTACAAACGCAGTCTTTAAAACACAGAAAGTGTAGGAGTAACATTTGTGAAGACCTTTTGTATGAAAACATGTTCTAAAAACCTTACCACATTGTATGAAAACATTGTGATACGCCCAGGTAGAGATGCAAATCGACCGGTTAAAACCGGTTTTCGGTTATTAGAAAACCGGTTTTTAAAAAAACGGTTTTTTATAATAAACGGTTCTGGTTTTATACGTTCTTTTGAAATCGGTTTTTTCGGTTTATAATGTTCGGAATACTTGTTTTTTTCGGTTATAATATTTCGGAATCGGTTTTTTACCGGTTCGGTTTTTTTGCGGTTTTATTGTTCGGAATCGGTTTTTCTTTTTACGGTTTCTCGGTTCGGCTTAGGTTTTTTTGAAAATTTAAAACTTTGAAATTTATTTATAACTTTGTTAATTATAAAATTTAATTAAACAATACACGAAAACATACTAAACAAATACAATAATAAATTTTTATTTGCACGGGAAACATTACATAAAAATACAAATCATAAATTTGATTCTTAAAACAATTACAAAATTATACAACTAAAATATAAATATTTAAATACTAATACATTTCGAGCTTCGGCATGGACTCACCCGAAAACATCTTAGTGTACTCAAGTATGTCCGAGGCTTCGGCTACTTGCCATCACCGTTATATCTAAATTTATATTTCCAAAAAATCTTCTACATCTACGTGTTCAATATCTAAGTCTTCAAACTCACCTTCATCTAATTCGGTATTCGGATTGGTGATATCTCCTTAATTCAACTTCCTTCTCTGCTATATGTTTCTTCAACTCGTCTTCTAATATCGGGATCCTTCCAACGATGATTCATGTTGTATCCTTTTATCCGTCCAAATAATCTTTAAACATTACACTCTTCCACGGGATTCGGGGTTAGTCTTGACCTTCTTTCCGATATAATATTCTACCGCTAATAGAAAAAGGCGATTGTGAAGCTACCGTCGAAGATAGGACGTTAAATAAGTACGAGCATAGGGATAAAAATTGGATATTGGATTTCTCTTTCTTTCCACCAAGCCAAAATGTTCAAAGTTTGTACCTCTTCGGGCCTTAAAGTTATTTATAAAACGTTTGTAGCCATATATTGCTCCAACTGCTTGTTGGGGCGCATGTTCGTTGAAGCGTTGTCGCGTCTCAAATAAACTATTATTAAAGGTTTATATTCATGTCTCTTCGCCTATTCGGGACGATCCGCAGGCCGCATTTTGATCAACATTGGGTTTTGTATTTGACATATTTTGTTGCATAAATTCCAAAATTAATTTTTTATAGTCTATAGTTAAATATAAAATTTGGGAGTTTTTATTTTTGTTGGGGTCGGGGTTATTTGGTAGCGTCTAACCCATAGGATATGTCTAAATTGTTCATTATTATTGTTATTATAAGTCTACGCCTCAACACTATCAAAATGGATCTGTGTGGGAGGAACATGTTAAAACCAAAGGTTATTCAGCAAATTTTTACATATTTCTTTTTTATATAACTTTAACCATTTTTCTAAACATTTGACTAGGTGAGGTTTTTAATTCGTCTAATTTTTCCGTCATAGCATAAATTTGATTTAAAACTAATGAGCTAGTTGGGTAATAAACACCCGATAATATAGTTGTTGCCACTTTAAAAACTTGTAAAAAATAGTTAAATCATTTAGTAAATCCCAATCTTGGTCGCTTACTCGAAAATGGACTTATTTCTTTTTAACAAGTGTTTTCATTAAAGCGTTTTAAAGTTCAGTTGTCGTAATATATTTTCAACATCATGCAAGTAGATACACTGGTATTATTATCAGTAGAAGGTCCTAGAGGTTCTCACACACTGTTTACGGAAAACGTTATAGTTCTATTTGTCGTTTCGTTACTCGTAATATATTAGTTTACTAATAAAACTTAACTTTCATCTTAAACTAATCACATATTTTAATGCGCTTGCTAGGATCAATTTATAAACAATGAGCAACACAACGGGATGAAAAAAGGACCCATTAAAAGGCGTTTATACGTAATTTTACAAATCCATTGTTAGTACTTTTGGATGCACTTATATAGTGAAATCGTTTAAAACTTTATCATAAAAATTATATTCAATTAAAGTGGTCTTGTAAAATTTTTCTTAAATTAGATCCGAATGAGGATAACAAATAGTTAAAGCACTTGTGGACGTTTCAATAATAACCAAGATTCGGGATTAAACCAATGAGCGAAACGGTAAACTAGAATTTCGCCGTTACCAATGTGGTCGGTTGCGGTCCAAGTATGGGTAGTTATAGAACACATATTTATATCCGAAACCATCAATAATATTTTTTTAGCCGTTTCCTCATTAATTTAAGCAATAACTTCTAAGAGTTAGTACTGAATTACATTGTTGTGTACCAGCGGTTGTAGTCCTTTTTGATGTTCTCTTAAGCTTGACGTTGTTCTGAATGTGGTTGAATGGAAGCGCTTGTTGAATGACAAACTTACGTTAAATCAAGTCGAACGCATTCATTATCAAATATCAAAAACTTGACATCGCACCTTATATACCTTGGGAAGTTTCATTTTCGCTAACGGCATTACAACTCGCTTTATGAGGACCGGAGTGTAGAGTTGGACCCAGGGGTTATTAAATTTCTACATTTCTTGCAACGCGCCTTTTCCACCGCATCGATCATTAATTCAAATATCGTATTAGACGAATCATCGCTTTTCTGTAGTTGGTTACTAATTCGCACCACAATCTTTTTTGTGTAAAATTTTTCGAGCATGATAGTAGAAAGGAATAGGCTATTAGTGGAAGCTGGTTGTGTTTGTAAGTTTTCCATTATAGCGGGATTTGAGAAATTAGAGTATATATATCAACGATTAGAAGAGAAAAAGAGAGATTAAGTGAGTGTCTTTTGGATGTGTTTTCAACCCAACCCATACTATGTATTTTCTTTATTTATTTATTATTCTTTTATGTATTTTACTATCCTTTGCTAAAATCATCAAAAAAATAAAAAAAAATCTCAAAAAACATAAATAAAAACGGTAGTAGCCGTTTATTTTTTTTTTAAAACAAAACCGGTTTAAAAACGGTTCTAAATCGGTTTTTAAAAAACGGCTAGTTTTACTTTTATTTTGACGGTTTTTTAATCCGGTTAAAACCGGGTTTTTTTTTAAATATTTATAAACGGTAGTTTGGACATATATTTTGACCGGTTTTTTTAACCGGTTAAAACCGGTTAAAATCGGTTTTTTTTTTATAAAACTATTGACGGGTATAAAAAATTAAAAAATAAAAAAATAAAAAAAAAAAATTTAAAAAATTAATTAAAAAAAACCGGTTTTTTAAAACGGTTTTTAAATAAACCGGTGTAAATAACCGGTATGGGGAAAAACCGCTATCCGGTCTAAACCGGTTCGGTTATATTTAACCGAAACGGTTAACAAATAAAAAACGATTTATTTAAAAAAACCGGTTTCGGTTTGTCGTCGGTTTTTAAAAACGGTTTTGAATTCTGCATCTCTACGCCAGGTACATGTTTTTAGGCTTAAGGCATCTTATTGAGTGGAGCTTTAAACAAATCTAATACTAGATATTGGGCTACCTTATTATGACTACCCAAATACATAACACTTCTTATTTCTTAACTTAAATGGAGCAAAAGTATCCGACATTCGCCATACATGTATAAACTATAGGCAAATTTCGCTAATAATCATCAAGTATACAATAAACGTCTCGTTTATGACACGATAGGCTACACACATGCCTTTTGGTTGTGATTTGAAGTTACCACGGGATATTTTTCGGAATAAAGGTAAAATGCATTGAACTTCAAAAAATTACTTCCTTGATCTCAATGAAGATGGTTTGACAACTACTCAAATTAATACTCTTCCGTCCAAAAATTTATTGTCCACCAACAAAAAACATACAGTTTAAAAAAATTGCATTTATTACTGCTTTCTCTTTCTTACTTTTTAGCAAAATGACAGTTTTACTCTTAGCTAATTAATTAAAATCTTTTTAATGTTTGTAATAATATAATAAACTTGATTAAATTTCTCTATCTATTTTTATCAGTGGACGAATGGAGTAATACAAATAGACAAGCTTTATTTCTTAGTGAGATTTAGCAATCTTTAATAGCAAAATCATAACCATTTATGACAAACTTAATATGTATCCTTTTTTTTTTCTTTTGGAATGACGCAAAAATTTGTTCAATCAACATGTAACTTCTATGCTGATCCATTTGTACTAGTTGGGTATATTTTTTTTCCCTCAAAAATCTTTATGAAACACACCAACACAGTTGCAATGAAAATTGTACACTACAAAGTTGCAATGATAATCTTGATTAAAGAATTAAGCACCACAAAACCTTTTCATTAAATAAAGAAACCCTTAAACAAAACTATTAGAGCATCTGCAATGAGATGGTTTTAGAAATACTTTGTACTATTTAGAAAAGCTATTGGTATGGTTTTAAGCATTTAAGTAAAGACTTTACAAATGACTTTTTGAGAAAGACATCTAACTTACCGAGCGTTTGACAAAAAAAATGAGAACCTATTGGCATTAAATAGACTAAGCATTAAATGTATCAATACATTTCAATTTTAGCATTTATTGACATCAATGCTTCAAGTCATTGAAAACTAGGAGCATTGTGAATGCTTTTAGTACTGCTAAAGTTCTACCCTAATCTTCTTATTTACCATCATAATTACAAACACGAAAAACATCACAATAACACTCTAACTCTTCATGAAAAAGATTGAAGATCTCCATTTGCTCAATTAAATTTATACCACAACTATCTACGCCTAAAAAAGAAACCCAACACTTTTAAAACTTTATACAATCCAATAATCTGGAAGCACAAGTTACAATTTGTTATGATATATTGGGCATAAATTAGTAACCTTTATGGCTTTCCTTATTGATTTTTGTCAATGGAGGCAAATATTGTTATGGGATATGGCTTGCACACACATTGTACGACCTCTTGTACGGTAATCTAGCTCCTTGCAACACCGCCGAACAAAAAAAAAGAATAAAAACAAGGATTAGAAGATAAATGCGAAAATTTAATCGACCACAAGATATACATGGTATCCACGTATATGATAGTCGTGGCAGTCACGGGATCAAACCCATTGAGATTATTATTAAGCACTGAGCTTTAAACTGTCTCAGGCGTGCCAACTGGCACGACCATGCTAAAACTGCCCGGAGGACAAAATACACACCTAAGATCATGTTACAATTACAATGAGATGGGTATTTATAAGTGGAAACCCATCTTCATCTTACTTATTCTTCATAACCAGAATGTGGATTTGGGTTTGCACCGCTACAATCCTCCTTCAAACCAGTATACATAGGCATCCCTTCCAATGCTACAGTACGCAATCTATTCTATTAGAGTCGCTGTCCACCTGTCCCACTCTATCTGAACGACGTGATCTGCTCTACCTGAGCTATTGTTGAATCTGGATTAACTTGGGGTTGCGCCACCTGCACCACACACATCGGGGCTTATATCAATCTTCACAACTCAATAATCTCCCAATTGGAGGCTGATAACTTCACTGCTCTGCGTCTCAAGTAATCTCTGTAAACTTCGAACCACCTTCCCTTTAACAATGCTACTGCTCTAACCTTTCTGTACCGCCGAACATACGAAACACGCTGCACCAACCAAACACAAGGCTAGTAGACTTTCGATACAAGGTATCCTAAACTAACATCATTAAATTGAGAATAACCTCTCTCTCTGGTAAGACACCATCCTCCGTTATCAATTCACTCGCGAGGGCCAGTTGAAGTTGCGCAGAACTTCCAACTTTCTTTAATTCTCAATGAGTGAAATCTCTTCAAGCTCTTCATTCCAAGAATCTTCAACAAAGATAAGGACCCTTCACTTATTAATATCCAAACAAGCTTTGCCCAATTGCAAAACTTTAGATTCTTTACAAGATGAATCGAACTCTTAGTATCTCTGTCACAATAGTAAACACTTTCTGCCTGAGCATGGTTTAACTTCTTAAGAGAATTATTCAACCATATCAACTCTCTGCTTGCTTATGCAACTGCCATAAACTAGACTTCCATAGTTAACATATTGATACTCTTTTGTAGTTTAGACTCCTACTCGATCTGTTGTTCACCAACTGTAAGCACATAACCAAAGACTGATTTCAGAGCATTATCCTTCTCTCTATGTACTAAGGGCAACTATTATTTTAGGCTTGTTGAATGTTTGAATTCTGCCATTGTCGAAGCTGGTCCAAACATGTCATCAACCTAGAAAGTATATATATAGGAAGAACCAACCTTTTTTTATGTAGTAGCAATGGTCCATAAACATCTCCTTGTACCCTGCTCTGCCTAAACTGTCAAATTAATGTACATTGTTTTGGTGTACTTGCTTTAATCCATCAGATTTTCTTCAATTGGGAATACTAGGTTTTCTTTCTTTCCAGAGATGAAAACACTTAATTGTGTATATGTAGATGTCTTTCAAGCGTCACATGTAAAAGGCTGTCTTGACATCTAATTGCTCTAGATGCAAGTCCTCGGAGGCTATAATACTCAAGACTAACTTGATTGTAGTCATCTTCACAACTAGAGAGAAGATCTCATTATAGTCTACCCTATTGATAACATCAAATATTTGATACTTTTTAGTTTCAATTTCCCTTAAAAATACTTGTAATTATCATAAAAATACTTAAATTCGATACTTTTACGGTTATTTCGTTATTTTTAGGTTAACAATCGCTAGTATTTGTGACGAGTAATCACGGGAAAAGGACCGATAAAAATGAAGAAATACACGGGATTCTTACGAGACTTTACGGCGTAACCCCTATGATAGTGTTACACCTAATTGACGAGGTGTCATTTTATACACTTTTCAGGGTCATTTAACCCCAAAAATTGTGCATTTATACCCAAAATAGGTACTTAATCATTCCTTTCAGGTCATTTTCGCATTTGGAAGAGATTTGGAATAGATTTGCATGACTTAGGCTCATTTGGAGGAAGAAAGGACAAGATACGGATTAATCAACATCTATCAAGAATGTCTCTACAGTGGCTGGAGACGGCGTACAAATACAATGTGAACATCGTACAACGTAAGATCAAGACGGCGCACCATATCTCACGAAGGGGGGGGGGGGGGGAGGGTAACATGTACGACCAACCACTATCTATTATATTCTATTTCCATGACGGGCGTCACGATTAAAAACGCGTCGCCGTCACAAGTTTTTTCTTAATATATACAGCCCGAATTTAGGGTTTTTGTGTGTGTAAGTTAGTATAAAAAGTGAGTATTAACCTAGTTCGTTTAGCAGCTGTTAGGGTCGATTTTAGGGCTTAAAAACCCTATTGTACTTCCTCAACTCAGGGTGTTTTATTCAAGTAGTTTACTTTAATCATTACTATATGTTTGTGTGTTGTTTTGATCTATCTATGCTCTTGATTTACCTTTAACATGCTTGGCTAAACCTCTTATTGTGTTTATCTTATGATGTCTAAAATCTAGAATGTAGATCTTAGTGGTGTTTGTTCTTGTGATGGTATGTCGCAAGTAGGTCTTATGAAAACTAAACTTTTGTTGTTATCGCTGTTGATATGTTAGGGATACGTAGATTGGTGTTAAAGAGGATACCTTGGGGAACAGCTTTCATTTACTACATTGCACCTAATATGTTGATCCTCTTTTAATATAATTTCACATGCACTTGTGTACTCCTAGGGGCGTTGTAACCGTCTTCATATACTTACGCGTGTGTTTGCTATAGCGGCATACTACGTTGACGGCAAGGTTTCGTGTAATTTCGTTCAGACTTAGTAAATAGTTACACAGATCATCATAAGGGTGGAAAGCAACAAAAACTAGGAGAGAATTAGGGAGATATAACAATGATTAATAAACACCGTCTTTTATTTATGGTATCACCAAATTAGTTTAGGGATTATATTTATTTAATAGCTAACAAACAAAAACCAATATCTCTAATATATGACTTTACTTGCTTTCTACAAATACAAACACATAATAATTTCTTAACCTTATCACTTCTGTTAGACCGTGATCAAGCTATCAACCTATTCTCGGCTGTGGAACGATAACAACCCCCCGAGTCTTGCTATACTACTACTACAACGATTAGGTGCTCTGCCTAGGGAGTTGTAAAACTTCTTGTTGAAGTCTAACGACGACCGCATACCAAATTTTTCTGGCGCCGCGCCTGTGGGAATTTTGATATCAGTTAGCTTAGTTCTACTTCGCTTGAATCAATTTCATGTAACGATTAATTTCGCATTTAGCTTTTTTGCTGTCTATCGTTTCCTTCGTGTTATCTTTTTTGTGACACATTTCAATCAAACTATATAGGAGACGTGAATTCTATCCGTATCTAGGGATAATTACTCAAACCAAGCCACGTGGGCTATAAGAATTTCCATCGAGCTCCCCGAGGGAACAACGTTGGGTACCTCATTCGCTCGACACTATTCGGTCGGTTGCAAAACGGGGTATGTATTCCACGGACTTCAGTCCGAGGATCCAAGCAAACCTCAAGGATTTCCGTAATTGTGGATCATTTGACTTGACAGTGAAAATAGAGAATGAACGCTTTTTGGTTTATTTCAATTTTTCCCTACGCCGATCAAGTAGGCAATTGGCTTAAAAGGCCTTCCTGAAGCTCATTCCACATGGGTAGGATCTTGGCTACCGATCCTTGCGCAATTCTTTCAACCGAGATGGACGCAGCAAAACTCGCACGATATCCGATGTTCCAACTACATCATGAAGACATTCTTATCAGGAAAAGCATGGATCGTTTCAAGGATTTACTCCAAAAGTTATTCATATCTGGGCATCGGGACTTTGGCTCAAAGTCTAAATTTTTTATGACCATGTCAATTCCCGTCACTAGGCGAACCATTATTACCAATCAGCGCGGTGTTAAGCTTCGTGACTCAACGCGAAGAAATCCTGGGCATTATTAGAGGGACCTCGCCTCTATGACACCAAAAGTTGGAACGACCAAGGGATTTGCTAAAGCTGGGTCTAGGAAAGACTTATGCCTAAAGTCTGCCCCCAAATAGATCGTACCCCATTCTAATCGAGCCTCGATATTCAAGTACTACATTGATGACATGCTCATCTTGCTCGTCAAAAATCTCATAGTGACTATCATCATCTACTCATGTGAGATATGTTTGTGGTCCTCATGAACTCAGTACTTGCATGGAAGATCCCAAACATGCCTTTGTTGAATACGCATCCTCGCGTACGATTAAAGAGGGAGGGTAAGTTTGGGTTATACTTTTAAGCATGACGCATAAAATCTTGGTGTTACCCCTATAATCCATCCAGGAGAAGTCCCGAACCTTAGGTGGAGGCAACCATAAAATTCCCAAAATAATTTTTCAAACCCACCTAACCA